>WMED01004116.1:0-21146 GCA_019650415.1 Pipa parva
GGAGGGGGGCGCCTAGGGCGCCAATAGAGCCAGAGCCGGCTCTGCTTGTTAGGTTTGTATTTAGAAATTATGTTTACTCTATATGCCCGTTAATATCTCACTGTTCTTGTTCATAATTAATTATTACAAATGATCATTATGATTATGTGGCATATTATGATAGTCCATTTCAGAAAAACATTACTTCTAATTATATCTTAACACACAATGCTTATTAGAATAATAAAATGATTTTGTAGCTACTGGATTGTGCTTTGACAGAATAAAGAAAACAAGGCTACCTTGGATTTAAATAAACAGGCTAGGAACAACACAACATTGAAACGTGCATGTAAAGGTTTCAAGAATTTATAGGGAAACTACCATCAAATTACATCTTTACATATGCAGTACAATACCTTAGTGAGAAGCATTTCTCCCCAGTAGATGTTTCATCTGAAGCAAAATGATTGAGTAGGCAGCACTGGTAAACCCCAGCACCAGGATGAATGTGTGTGTGATGTGTACTGACCAGTTTTCCATGAAAAGGTACCCGCCCCTGGACATTTTTGCCCTAGTTACTACTTAGCACATGTGCACAAGTCATTTCTTTCCCTCTGCAATCTCCTTCATTCTAAGCTAAATTTATGCTTCCAAAAGGTCAGCAGAAATACAGCTTAACCAATAGTGGTCAGGCAGCTTTTTCTTCTTGTGTTGCCTGACATGGAGAAGACAATGGAGAAGGAGAGGAAAATGACAGCTCTCAGGAAATCTAATTAAGGTAAACAAACGGCAAGTATTATTTCTTCCCTAAAGTTTTTTAACTATTTGTGTCAGTAATAGGATTACTATAAAGGAGTTTTATATGTATGTGTGCAGTTATATTGGCACTATAGTGCCCCTTTAAAAATCTATACTCAAAACTCTGTCTACTAGTAATCTCTTCCTGGATCATTGCTGAGCACAGGCTTAGTGCTCATATCAAATGAAATCTCAATAAAACAAAACATTTTTCATTTTTCTACCTAAACCTGTCCATATTTACCTTTTTCATTACAGTGGATGATGTAATCACTGTTATTTCTACATCTTGTATTGGGAAGATTTGACTCTTCTCTTTCCTTCTCTAAGCAAAATGCTACCACTGCTAAAAACTGTTGATTTTTCCTTTGTGACATCACCACATGAACTAATGCAATTATTAACTGGCCTTCCATCCTTCAACCTTTCCCTGCTCCAGTCTATTTTAAACTCTGATGTCAGAATTCTCTCCATCTCTCCCCAGAAGGCACATCGTTTCTCAAACATCTGTCTGCTCCATGGCTCCTTGTTACAGAACAAATTATTTACAGAGTCCTCCATTTGACTTTCAAAGCAATTCACTCTGTTGCACCTACCAAAACCTGTGTGCTCATACATTCCTCTCCCCTATTCCTCACAAAGAAATTGTCTTTGTGTATCACTTGCCAATACTCAGTGTTGTACTGATAGGGGACCCAGTGGCCATGGCTGCAACCGGACCTGTTACCTGTGTCAACATGCTCTGACAGACACAAACTCATAAATCCTCTTTCACTTAACAGGTAATTCCCTTGGCAAAGAAGCGAACACTAACGAAATCTATTTGACATGTTATTAGACGGATGCATAGTGATGCATAGTGCTGCAAATTTAGCCTAGTAAAGTGACATCATTTAGCCATGATTTCCATGGATCTGTTTAAAGGAGACAAAGTAACTTTATCTCTCTTAGTAGGAAAGTAGTACATGGAATCAATTTGATGATTTTAGTACCTCCCTAATATCCTGGACTCTGCTCACTGTGCGACTGAAACCAAATATGCTGACTGCAAAATTAAGGTTACCAAAAATACTGTCATTTAAATCCAGCATATGGTTCCATCATAAATAAAATATTCCATTTCAAATGTTTTCTTGCGGGGTTTGAAGATCCCTATATGATCCTTTAGATTAAAATGGATACAAACTGGGGTTTGTGGGTTGACCGGTTTCTCTTGTGTAGCAGGCATTTTCATATACAGTATATTGTATTATGTACACTACACTGGCAGTGGTGCAGGTATAGGATCCATTAATCCTGTAAGTTTTATCTCCATATCTGGTCTTTGCATATACGTTTGCCTAATTTGCAGTTCCAATATATTTTACATAGATTTGTTCTAATTTGTTCCAAGGTGAATTTATGACTGACAAGTGTGCTCTTCACACTTATGGGGTTAGTAACTAAAGTCCGAATTGTTGCATAAAGGTATGAATTTGCCATTTAAAGATGAGGTCACAGATTTGCTATGGGAATCCGCTGTTTGAAAATTCGACAGTCGAATTCTCACTTTAGCCAATAACCCCCTAAATAGGTAAATGCCAGTATTGGGGGCTTGGGGAATATATCCTTCATTGCTTTGTCTGATAGAACTGTTTGTAGGTCTGTTGCAGAACTAGAAGAGGCAACCAGGGATAGATGTGTGCAAGATTTTTTCTTTTATTTGACAGTTATTTTTCCCATGGAACACTGCTTGGAATTCATTTTCTTAGAAATTGTCCTCTGTTGGTATCCCTTCCCTCAAAAAGCTTTAGAAAGTGTTACAAGGGGTGCATTCCAGTCTTCAATGAAGGAATAGATCTTGGTACAGGAGGAATGAAAGCTGGAATACTGTAGTTAACTACATTTTTCTGTGGATTTTTTTTGTATAATTATGTTTATTGAACTGTTTTAACCCCCTATAAAACACAGAGACATGTTCATCAAAGTGTGTATTTATCACTTTGTGTAACTTTGCTCCGATACAAAGTTGGTGAAGAAGTGAACAGCATTAAACATTATTTCATGCATAGCCACACATAGTTAGTTGAACAGTAGCGGATATGTGGTAATGCAAATCTTAATTTCAAAATATTAATAAGCAGGAATGATAATAAAGAAGGACATTGTGACCACATTGTTACATTTTGATCACTACTATAGTTGGCGTATTAAAGTCGCCTACATTACAAGTATTATTTACATCTCTTTCTCTGTGACAATATTCCTAGATTATCTTGTCACTTGGTCAGTATATTTTATTTGTTTTTTTGAGTGTAGAATCAGCTTATGCCAAACAGGAGCCCTGCCATCAGCCCCTACTTTTCCACTTTAATCTGGCAAAGTCAAACCTGAGCGCTATGCCTTGGTGATTCGCCACTTCAACACATTCTCATGCTTAGTGACTGGGCAAATTGCATATTCATGTGCATGCAAAGAGGTCCATAAGCATGCAATCGACAAAAGGTGTCAAATTGTTGTAATTTATAGAATCACAGAAAATATTAGATTTGAATGAATATGCAGAATTGGGGAAGTAGCAAACGGACATGAATTCAAACTTTTTTATGTAACTGTTTGCACAATGATGAATATGCCCCTCAATGTGCTGCTTTAACATTGCATCAGCTTTTTGGATACTACTGCTGAAAACAAAGCAGATACAATTTAAGTGGAAATAGCTGAGTCTAAGCAAAATATAGATTTATCTAAATAAATAATAAATGGGAAAGCATTTACAGACACATGCACACATATGCATATATACACTGATTATGTCCCTTGCATATTCAAAACAGATGGTAATGTATTAAACTGGAACACAGCCTTTAGAAATATTCTAGAATCACTTTCATGCCTCTCGAAATGCCAGGTTTTTAAGATCTAATCCCTTCACTTTTTGTAAAGTTGCTAAGTCACAGCTTCTATATTAGTTAATTAATATGATTAAGCATGCTTTGTGATGCGTGCCCAGGGCATATGTCATATGGAAGTATAGTGAATATTTGAAGGCAGCCACTGCTGGAATGTAGGTGATGAATCCTGGGCATGTGCATAATTTGGTATTGCCAAGGGCAAAGTTGGGGACAGAGCTAAAGCCCAGAAAAATTTGGGGGACATTTATCAGCATAAATCTTATCATATAAGCATTTTGATGATTTTTACACATCGAAAATAACTTTTTGATGTAAAAAAAACTATGCATAAAAAAGTGATTCTACATGGCAAAAACAGCATTTGTAAATATGTGATACTGGCATAATAAAATAAACACTGTTCCTCCAGCATTAGGCCTTCAAAACCCCTTTTCAACTTTGATGAATATCTGCCAAAGTCTCTAATTGTATAAAATTTAGCACAGCATAGGAGAAGAATTAGGAAATTGGGGTAAGGCTAAAATAAGCTGCAGCAAATAATTGTTTTCTCCTTGGTTTCTTCTTGGTTTCTTCTTGGTTTCATTTGCAAATGGGTTATGGCCAGGTTTTAATGTCATTTCAAAGGAATCATTGTAAACAGTATGGCGCCCTCTCTTGAAATAAAGCAGTGAGTGCAGCATCTGGCAAATACCAATTCATCTGCTAACTAAACAGGACTTCACATATACAGTACATTCCAAGCAACTTTATGCTGAAAGATTGTTTCATCCCTTGTCATGTGAAGAACTGAATTTTATTTGATAACTCTATCTTGCTTACAGATAATTACCTATTACCTTTCACCTTTACCTTTACACATTACTGAAAGTCAACTCTTTCATTTTTTCAGAGGTACTGTAGACAGAGTAACCAAACAATAGAAAAGCTTACAGAAATGTATTGACATTAGCAAGCTGGAACCATTTTACTGTTACAAGCTCAATCATCTGCATTCCTCAGTAAAGTTGTTCTAACCCTTCCCAAGCACCATCTGTTTAAAAGTAAATGGGAATCACCTACAAACACCATCTATTCAAATAGTGGAACTGAAACACAGCAGTTAGGTCAATAACCCCTGCACAATTAATAGAATTGTGAGTGTGTGTGAATAATTCACATATTGTTATTCATTGTGTAACACTATTTTGAACTCATCCTGTGTTCACATGCATCCACTTGTCAGGATTTACCCACAACTCACTCAGACTCTTTGGATCATAGGCCCTGCTTACATTAGGATTAGTGCCTGTACCTTTAATACTTCAAATAAATGGCACCAGTGGTTCTTCTCTTAAACAGGAACAGTGTATTTACACAGCACATCAAACAGTATCTTCACACATTTAACTTGAGGTATCACACTTGTTCAGTACATTTAATAGGTTCAGTGCATAGTTACTCTCCCTTTAGCACAACATGGATTCAGGGGCAGCTCTCACCCTTCTTGGAACAGTATGGGCATTAAACCTCTGGACATATAATAGGGGACTACCTTATAGCATCTGAGATCTGACAAAGCCTAAGGGGGTTATTCAGCAAGCTCCGAAGTGAGGCGCGTAGTGTTCGCCTCACTTCGGAACAAATGAAATGCGCATGCTGATGTCCTGCACGCGGACATCAGCACGCGCATTAAAGGGATTCCCCTCCCGGCGAGGTGACTCTTATGCTTGAGACCCTGCTTTTCTGCAATCATTTTAGGGATAGCCACCCTTCTGTAGCTTAGGGATAACCATCACTCTCTGGAGTGATCTAACACAGGAACTCAGCTAAATTCAGCTGCCTACAGACATCTTCCACCCTGCCTGGTGGAGGCCCTGGATCACACACAGACAATTGTTTCCTGGACAGTAGCTTATATCACCTTGGGGAACCCCTTCTCCCAGCTATGACATATACATTATATTACGTTTTTTAAGAAATTAATACCTTACTCCACTAGTTGAAGCTAGAAACATATTCTTAGTACAATATCTATTTAGCACATCACATTGCTAAAGTACTCTTAAAGGGGAATTATAGTAGCAAATCATACTTACCTGATCGATCTAGCAGCAGTACACAAAATGCAAATGTAGGAAGCTGCAAACTTCCACACTTTCATATTATTTCTAATTTTTTTTTTTGGCAACATACTGTAAGTCTTCTTGCCAGTCAACTCAGTGGGGGTATTCATCAAAGTTGCAAAGTATATCAACACTGAATTTGTGTAAAATAGGGTGAAAACGTCACTGTAATCACTGTTTATTAAAGCTTTTGCAACTAGTTTAGCTGTCAAAAAATATTCCCCAGATTGAGGGTTGCAAAAAACCCATTATTCTCTGTGGGAGATGGTTGTGCATATTTTTCTAAGTCCTGTAATTTGTGATGAAAAAAGTTGCACTTTTCACAGAAGTGAATAACAGAAAATAGGATTCACTACACAAGGAGAAAAGAAGAGAAAAAAATACAAAATTTATATATATATAAATTCTTAACACTTTAGATATGATGTTTTCATCTGTAGAAACTGATCAGCAGCGGATAGTGTTGGCTTTCTTTAGTATGTTTAGTCTATTGTGTGATCTGGGCCTCCCACGTTCACCTATAAGTTATGGCCCCCTGGGTAACTCCTCCCTGTATCAGCTACTGGAACAGGAAGCTAAAGAGGGAAAATGGAAACTAGGCTAATACAGGAACCACAGTGGAATTAGGAGACTGGATTAGATACGAACCACAACATTTAAAGACAGGATCTGTTTAAGCAACAGGTGAATCGAAATTGATAAAGCTCACAGACAATTTTATTGATGTAACCTTTTGTTCAGGCAAAGGCATAGTAATCCAGATGCCCCATATAGGTAGCCAACTCTTACGAATGAAATGAATTCAATCCCCAATGATTAATGATGGTGGTAGAAACATTAGATGTAGTAAGGCTGAGTATAAAACACATAATAAACAAAAGGAAAGGCTTTACTGAACCCTACTGTAGCTAAAGGAAAGAGGGAAAGGGTTTTATACCTTGCAAATGAAAAGTCATTGGTAGCCATAAACTAGTTCTCAGAAACTAGCTCATTTTTTATAGGCTCATCATTATTAATTATATTATCTAGAAAATCTTGCCAGTTCACAGCATCTGTTCCTTGTCAGTTCACAAAAGTGCACCAATGTTTTGGGTCTTCCTACAAACCAAACTTAGTAAACCTCTGACCTAAAAGTTCTTGCCTAAGCTACATCCAGAAAATTAATTTACTGTGTAACACTATTTTAAAATCACTGGGCATTTCCACACATCCAATTGTTAGGATTCATCCACAGCTCACTCAGAGGGGAATTCAGGATAGTCCGAAGTGAGGTGCGGAGTGTTCGCCTCACTTCGGACTGACTGATCTGCGCTCACTGATGTCCTGCACGCGGACATCAGCGAGCGCTTTAAAGGGATTCCAGTCTCAGCGAGAGCAAAAGAGTTGCCTCGCCGAGACTGGAATCCCATTAATGCGCTCGCTGATGTCCGCGTGCAGGACATCAGCAAGCGCAGATCAGTCAGTCCGAAGTAAGGTGAACACTCTGCACCTCACTTCGGACTATCCTGAATTCCCCCTTCAGTCTCCTCAGGATCATAGGCCTGGCTTACAATTGGAGTAGTGCCTGTACCTTAACTTTACAAATAATGGGTGCCAGAGATTCTTATCAACAGGAACGGTTTATTTACATATGCACACCCAGTGATAACTTCCTACAATTACTTCTTAGAGATAGAACTTATTCAATACATTCTTCAGTTCACTCATATAGTAGTTTGGAGTATAATTACCCTCCCTTGAGTATATCTGGATATCCATTCAAAGGTTGTAAACATTCAAAGGTTGTGGGTTCGAATCCCACCAGAGTCGTTCCACGTTGTTAGTTATGTTTAAAGTGTAGCAAACTATTTCAGCAATTAAGCAACGTTTATGCAAATTTACTGGATATATGGGAATTATTCTAATTGCCATATTTGGAGTTGGGAAGGAATTTTTTCCCTAATATGAGGATAATTGGCTCTTGCCTCAAGGGTTTTTTGCCTTCCTCTGGATCAACATTGCAGGAAAATAGGCTGAACTGTATGGACTTGTGTCTTTTTTCAGCCTTATAAACTATGTTACTATCCTGGTGAGGCGTAACTTCTCTCTCAAAGGGGGTAATTCAGCAAAGAGCGAACTTACCCTCCAATCCATCGCATCGGCTCGCAGAGACTGTTATGCGCTCGCTGATGTCCTGCATGTGGACACTTAAAAGGGATTCTAGTCTTGCGAGGCGATTCGCGTCGAGCCTCGCTGAGACTGGAATCCCTTTAAAGCGTTCGCTGATGTCCGTGTGCAGGACATCAGCGAACGCGTAACAGTCTCTGCAAGCTGATGCGAAGGATCAGAGGGTAAGTTCGCTCTTTGCTGAATTACCCCCAAAGGGTCTGATGCAGGAACCAAGCAACCTTTGATTGCCTGCAGGGATCCTCTAACTCGCCCAGTGGAGTCCCTAGGAATAAAGACCTCTCTACTTCCTGAACACTAACTTGTATCAGTTTTGGAGGGCGCATCTCCAAGCTATAGCAGATATTGCCACTAGGTATGGCTATACCACAATTTGTAACATAATATATTGCTAAAACTATAAATACTATAATAAAATGGATTAATACCATTTTCATTTCCTTACAACTTTATAAGCGCTTGTCTTATCATCTATTTAGCCCATTGCTTTATACCTGTGTACCTATTTCATTGCCCAGTGTTCTGATGTATGTGATTTGACCAATGCATCAACCTGGTAATGCCAATCTACATCATTTCAATAAGGTCAGGTTCACACTAGCATAAAGGCACTAGCACATAGACACTGCGCTCGAAAAAAAAACACGCGCCACAAATCCCTATGCAAACTTACCTGTGTCAGCCATGAATGCTTGCTGTCACATATCCGACAGGCCTACATACACAATGCAAAGAATGCGGACAGATAGGAGGAGCCACAAACACCAAGGGAGCATTCACGCCGCGTCAGGTAAGTACAATAGAAAAGTGCATCCTGAATATACGCTGGACTGAATTTGCCATTGTATTTTCTAAAATGCACTGGCATATTTATACCAGTGTGAACGTGGCCTTACTGCCTGTGCTTATCTGGTTTTATATTCATAGTTCTGTTGCTCAGATGTCTCATCTTGGTTGTAGAATCATTCCTCATGCTAATACAAGTCTGTTGTCCTACACAGGCATCAGTCAAAAGGAGTGTAAGCAGAGCTGGCACTTAGAGTGATGTATGCTCTATGCTTTAATTAATTTCACTTGTACTATGCTAAGCACTTTCCCATGTCTGTATAATAATGTATTGTTAAATTATACAGATGCGTAACTTAGTGGTGCTTTATAAATAGAAATACAAACGTACATAAACTAAAATTCCAACATCAAAATGTGTGTTTGCTTTGTATTGCAGCCTTCTTTTATAAATTGGGCTTTCTGAGACACTTCATGAATTTGTATGATCTAAAATTCTTTAGAAAACAATGGAACCAAGTGGTGGTTTTAAGATAAAATATGGCTGCAACCATCAGGAAGGAAAAACAAGCAAAAAGCAAAACAACTTGAAAGATAATATATTTAGAAGTATTAAGTAGGAATAACTTCCATTCTAAACCAAAACATTTTCTTTTTAAATTGATGTTACTAATTCACAATCCCCGCCTCCTAGCCTTCCAATGTCATGTGACGTCCCATGCAAGGCCAGCGAGGGAGGAGGTCTGTACTGTGGAATATTCTTGGTGTAGTGACAGGTCAGTTCTACACTGCTGATTCTTTAAATAAGGAGTAATGCAATAGGCATCAGACAACTCTGTATGAACAGTTAAAGTAACAGTTAAAGTAGGGGAAGAGAGATAGCGACTCTAATTATGCAGAAATTGTTGTGCCATGTACCCAGTAAAGAGTGTATTATTGTCATGCAAATCATGCAGTTCCAGTACTGGAAAAAAAGAGTTGGGAACAATGTTATTTTATCAAGATTTGCATTTGATTCCCAAAGAGTTAAACTGTAGTGAATGAAAAACATTATGAGGAAGTTTTAACATTTGAAATGAATGAATTTTTTTTTTTTTTATCAGTGTTAAACCTGCAAACAGAAAAGAGGTCATTCATTTTGTAGGAAACCATAAGGAAGTTTGTACAAAATGAAAAATGTCAAGTCTGGACTAAGCAATGGATTGGTGGCTTCTAAGGTTTACACTGGAGTTATTTTATTTAAATCAATCAGATTGGCCTTGCCTTCAATACATGGTTTACAGGTGGTAGAAAGATGTTAAGCCCAATTCAGCTGGTGGCCATCCGTCCCAATCCAAGCTCACAGAAAACCAAAGCAGTGCACTGGTACAATGTACCCTTTCAGTCCTGTTTCAGAGGTTTAAGCTGCTTAGTAAGCGGCTTGCACCTGTATACATAAAGAAGCTCCTTCGCATGAAAGAGATGCTGTGATTCCTTCATGGGCCATGGTACAGAGAACCTTATCCAGACGCTGCCTGTTACTGACCACAGTCCCTTCCTTGCCCCCTTTATGTAGGAAATGAAAAGGGTGAAATAGGGACCAGCAAACATAAGCAAACAGATGAACATTTCAAAGGGATGTATGGATGAGCCAAATACAGAAATGCAAAGGGGAAAAGATTTTGGCTGTATGCTTTGGAACTGATGCCTGGAAGAATAGCAAGTGGTGGGGGGGAGAGAGAGTGTGCCAGTGGTATAAGAGATGCAGTGATTAGGAAGAAAACTCTCAGAGAAGCAAAATGGAGGATTAACATCTGGAAGTAATTTCTTTAGGGCATATGTAACAGAGAGAGCGAAAGCTACTGCAAAGAGAAGTAGGATGTCTGAAGCACAGGCAATGTCATGGAAAGTAGTGCTGAAAAACAGAAATAGGAAACAAATGGAAGAGAACTGAGCATAAAGACAAAGGAAGGAACATGTTATCAGTGGCTTTTTAAATGCTGACAGAGCCATTTGGAGAGACTATAAAATGGTGCCATACTTTATTTCATTTTAGGGCTTTATTTTCAATCAATTTTACCATAGTATATTACTGTAATTGCTGCAAAAGATGTGTCAGATGGCAATAATGCCAATGTACTCTTTTCATTGTGCTACATTGGCCTACTATATACATACAGTATATTAGATATATTTTTATTTTGTGGTAGCACTATACCTTTAATTAAAGCATCCACCTCCTTATAACAAATAAAATCGATACAAGTAATGCAATGCAGCAAAAAGAGGCAATAGCAGAACAGTGCTAGGTAGGTTATGGTGGATGGTAGGTGGGCACACACCATCTTGGTAAGTTGCCCACTATGCTTACCCATAGAAGGGACTCCTGGGGCAAAATTTATTGAACTCGGAAAATCCCATTTTGGCTTATCCAAGTTTAATCGGGCGAACACCCAGTAAGTATCGTGAGATTTGTTTCGATGGATACTTACCGAGAGGAACTTTTTCCATTGAATATTTCCATGGAAAGGTAGCCATACTACATTACAGTAAATTATGGTTACCCTTTCCATGGATATATTTAATGGAAAAAGTTTCTCTCGGTAAGTATCCATCAAAACATATATGGCGATACTTGCCACGAGAAACTTTGTGTGTTTGCCCGATTAAACTTGGAAAAGCTGAAACGGGCTTTTCTGGGTTTAATAAATTTCGCCCCAATGAAGTTTTGGTGCAACACTTGTCATTTACTCCTTCTCTGATGTAGTTGTATGCATATATTTCTTAGCTGTCAGTGTGTTTGGGTTCTCTATTATGTTAAGAGCTTCAATGAATAGATGTAAACAAAATAGTATTACATACTCACCCAGTTAAGAATATCTGGAGATACCACAAAAAAATTCAATATATAGCTATGCTGTGAGGCATTGGGTATGCTTAAAGCTTGTAATGAAGATCCAGTTAGTTAAAGTTATCACTTAAATCCCTTTTAATGTTTTCAGTATTCAATAAAAACTTTTTATGGGCACCAAAAACTTAAAACCTGCCTTTCACTGTATCTGAGTATACGTTAGTTGTGCACTAAATCCAAGCATGTGTCTGATGGAAATTGAGCTCCATGTTAATTTATGTCTTTGTATGACAATAAAGATGTGGTGGGGGTACTTACTGTACTGTCCTAACAATGAGAGATCACAGCTGTCACCAAGACACCTGCCTATTTTTTTCAAGGAAAACAGTAATGTCTCTAATAAGGGAATTATAAAAACATGAGTTTGCACTGGCCTTACAACCCATAGCAATCAGATACCTGGTAAAATTACCAGAAACCATGCAGAGATAACTACCGAGGGGGTTATTCATCAAAGTCTGAACTGTCTCGTAAATGTACGTATTCACGTCCATTCGCAACTTCTCCAACTCTGCTTATTCAACAATCTCAACAACAACAAATGCGATGTGATGAATTTGCGACCAGTTCTGACGTTTACTCCAGTCAGAGACTTACAAAGGTCTTCCGCATCAATTTGTGTGCGCGTGCACAGGTAATTCGGCTATTCAGTATGCAATAGAGTCTGTCAAAGGAGTGGATTCTGCAAGGCGTACTGCTCCGAATTCACCTCTTTGCCTTCGCCACAAAAGAGTGGCTTGATGGCAGGGCTCCAGTGTTGTGTAAGGCAATAATTCATTCAAAAGTAACAATGGCGACTGCGACTGAATGAGTCTACTATTAAACATGAACTAGGCACAAGGTGACATAGAAAAATAAGTATTATTCACTTATATACAGTTAGTGGGATATGATGAGACTGACGTCACTGCACTTCACTGGAGGAATTCACCTCACTCCACATGACTTCTCATCCTACGACTGTGCGACTGACTACGACGCACAATGCATGCGATGGCGTCTGTCGCTCTTCACTGCTTCATGAATAAGGAGAAATGAATTTGCGACTTCCTAATCGTATTGATGTGAACAGACGTGGAGATACTGTGCAAGGCAAATTCGGACCTTGATGAATAACCCAAATGTGTATATATATATATATATATATATATATATATATTTATATTTGTGAATTTTCTCCTTATTTTTGCAGAATGGAGGGTAACTTGTCAGTTATTAATCTCATATTATTATATACCTTATGTCAATACCCCTGTCACTTTTACATTTTGAACTTTCTTTTTTTGCAAAGCTTCCCGAAGGCACAGTAATAATGCAATCATGTAATGAGGCCATGCTGTGAATAAATGTATTATACGATATGGAATATGTTTTACCGCTGTTGCTAAATATGGTATTTTATTGTCTCAGTGAAACTTTAGACAGGGTAATGCAGTAACAATAAAAGAAATAAATCCACTGCAATATTTAAACAAACGCTATTTTAATAAACAAATGTTCGAGTCAGTTTGGCCCTCCCTCAGTAGTTAGAGTCCCAGAAAACTAGTCAAATAGCCTAATATATGTCCTTGTAAAAAAGTCAGATATGTTTCTGTTTCTACCTCTGCACCCTGATGGCGTCTGTACAACCCTTAATAGATTGAAAACATAAGAAAACAGCAAGTTCTCTCTCACTTCATTTCTACATCCCCTCCCTTTTCATGAGGTTTTTTTTCCATTTTCTGACACTCTTATAGCAAGGCTGCTGAACATATGTTAAAATGTTTATTTCTACATAAAGCCTTGTTAAATCTGTGGTTGACAATGCTGGTGTATAAAACCTCACGGTGGGGGAGGAGTGCCATCACTTGTTAAGAATTTCCCCTTCTTCTGTGAGCTATAATAAATCTAAAGTTTGAGAATGTTTGTTCCTGGTTAAATTCTTATATGAATTGTGAACGTAAGCATTCCATCTTTTTGCAGTACTTTGACTGGAAAGTTTCCTCCCTTACTGTTTTGTCTGGAATGTGCTGAATTAGCAACTTGAAGAGCTGGGCTATATAGGTACATACAGAGTAAAATGAATGCTTATGGGGCCTGATGGTGAAAGATCAACTGGCTGTGTTGAATAAATTACAGGAACAGATCCAATGTTTGAACTGACAGCAGCAAAGTGTTTCAATGTGCTATGCTGTCTTAGCTGCCTCGCAAATTAGATTCTGCCAAAAGAAGTAAGGTTTTAAACTTGTTTGTGCCTTTGAGGTTAGCCAGTTTAGGCCTCCTGTGTGTGCCAGTGCAAGTCATTAATCCAGAACTGCTCCCACATATGTTTATTTTAAATTTCCAGAGCCACTTGGTGCTAAGAAGCAAAACCACTGTTTAAAAAGAGTCCTCATTATAAAATAGTAAGGAGGGATGATACCTATCACAGCAAACTCCTGCTTCTTACTGATCCTAAGCTTGCCTTTAGTCATATATCTTGTATGATTTTAACTTTGGCTTGTTAATGAACTTTGTTTCATTTGGTATGTGTTTTCCTCAGTTCCCCTTAGTGCAGGGGTTGGCAACCTTTGCACAGGAGGGAGCCACTTCACTCACTCCTTCAAAGGGGAAACATTTTTTGTGGAACCACAAAGGGGGAGGAGCACACACTGCCGATCACATGACCTGCCGCCGTCCTATCAGAAGAAGCGTTGGA
This sequence comes from Pipa parva, assembly GCA_019650415.1. Classification (NCBI taxonomy): domain Eukaryota; kingdom Metazoa; phylum Chordata; class Amphibia; order Anura; family Pipidae; genus Pipa; species Pipa parva. The sequence continues at coordinate 14,296 of WMED01004116.1, forward strand.
GGTCATGGGCAGGGGGAGGGAGATGCGCTCAGAGCCACAATAAGGCAGCCGAATGCCAACCCCTGTCCTAATGCATTATGTATAACCTTTAACTTTACCCTGCTAGCCTGGTTCCTTTACCCCTAGCTTGTTGATCACCATCATTACTGCTGGTGTTGAATCCCACCCACTTCCACAGCAAGAAATCCCAGCCCCCTAAAGAGTATTAGCAAATAGAAACAGAGGTGGGGCTCTCTGGCATCTTGCATAAGTGGTCTCTGGCCTCCATATCTGCAGTTGGATTTCTCTGTTCTATAGTCATTATTCTGCTCTGTATCACAAATAGATAATATTATTTGTCTATTTGACCTGTTTCTCTAAATAACTTCCCACCTGATTTACACCTTTTTAGTAACCTCTGAGGTAGATTTTGGTATCATTTTCATAAAGACACAACTTACATCAGTGTACTTATCTACAGTAATCACTTGTTAGTTACCTATACTTCCTTTGTGTATTTCATTCTACAAATTGATTACAGCTTGAGGACAGGTGCCTTGCTGAAATCTAGTTATGCGATATTAACTGCTCCTTCTACTTCTATGTGGCTTTTTAACTTACAGCCAAAAATGTAAATTGATACAAACCTCCAGTCATAAATCTGTGCAAGTTTTGTTTGAGGAAGATCCTCCACAAGGAGGCCAATCTCTTGGAATTACATTACCGGTTGTTAAAAAGTCCCATAGCAGAAAGCAAAAGCCAGATGAAAAGCATTTGGTGTGACAGGACGATTTGCACTGGAGTTTGTAACTGATGGGGCCCATATACTGTATTCTTTGGAGATTACATAGTAATTGCCACTAGGTTGCAGATATATGTGGCAACTTTATGTAGATAATGCAGTAGAATCGTGCCAGGTAGGCAATAGTATAAACTGATGTCTCAATCCACCAAAGTGTGAGAAAGAGATAGACATCAGAGTCTGGACATCCCTACCACAGTTAGGTCACGTAGCTGACAGTGCTTGACTACCTATGATGATACTCTTGTTACTATTAAAAAAGCCACGTGCCACATCGTTGAACATTTTTGAATAACTTTATTTTTTAACATATGAGAACAACATGAAAAAAAGCCAAACTTCCCAAAAACTCCCCACTGACTTATGTGGGTGAGAAGACCACAGCTTTTTCTCTGAAAATCAGGCAAAGAGTGCAGCTGTTAAAACTGTACTTGCCTTAAAGCCGCTGTCACCTGACTCTAAGCATCACGCAAGAGTTCCATGATACCATCAATACTTCCTTGAGACCCCATGCCCAAAGATAATTCCATACTTCGATACGACATCCTGCCACTTTGCCTATATTTTCCACCACCAAGGTTGTCTGAATGATTTCCTCATGAAGGCAACCTCCTTCAGGGGGTTATTCAGCAAAGAGCGAACTTACCATCCGATCCTTCGCATTAGCTCGCAGAGACTGTTACGCGTTCGCTGATGTCCTGCACGCGGACATCAGTGAACGCTTTAAAGGGATTCCAGTCTTCGCGAGGCTCGACTCGAGTCGCCTCAGGAGACTGGAATCCCTTTTAAGTGTCCGCGTGCAGAACATCAGCGAACGCGTAACAGTCTCTGCGAGCTGATGCAAAGGATCGGAGGGTAAGTTCACTGTTTGCTGAATTACCCAATCAAACTCTACTTGCCTTCTGCAAACCCATGCCCAGAGCCCAGTTAAATAAATATAAGCCTACTTTGTTCAGATGGACCCTATCACTTAAAAACATTGCTGGATCATGCTCTAGGTCCATAGGCCACACGCTAAAGCCCCTATTCATATATATATAAAATGGCTCATTTCCCTGTTGTTTTCTTTCTCGCACTCTCAATCACTTTCTAAGATCTAGCATGTCTCCATATAAACCTGGGAACGATCTCAGACCAAACTACTAAAATGGCTGGGATCAACCTATAAACTTCCAATATGTCCCTCTTCATCTATTTTATTAATTCCCTCATTGGGCGCCTGACAAGGTCATTCCCACTGGCGTGAAAAGCTATAATGTCTAGTGGGAGGTTAAGTCTCAGACCTTCTTTATGCTTTCCCAATATGCTTTCCCAATTTAACCCTCTAAATCCAAACCATTGCAGTTGTAGCAGTTTCTCGTCAATACCCAGTTACTGCTGCTGCTCTTTGCTTAGCCAAGTAAATGTAGGAATGCCTGATAATTCACCTGCTTTGTGTAGTCTTCTGCAGAAAACCCTTCCCATGGGCATTACTCTGCCTGAAAAGTTAAGTTTTCCTAACAACGATTGTAGCTATTTGAGTATAACTTTGTGTCTCTTTAGAAATGCTTGAATCATTTGTGTCATGTCTATTATTTTGTCGGTTGGCAAAGGCATTCTTGTTTTTCTTAATCTATTTTAATAACTCGAAATATTATGCAACTTGTAGGGCCCTCTGTCTTTTCTTGCGCTAACGGGACTCCGAATGTCTTAAAAACAGATTTTAATGTCTCTAAGAGCACCGTGCCTATTGTGGAATCAGCCGGACCCACACATAGGAAGTTGTCCAAGTAATCAACCACTGAGTCAAAACCGGAATCTGTCCTCACCACCCATTATAAGAATGTGCTGAATTTCTCCAATAGTGAGCATAACAGTGAGCAACCCATTGGCAGGCATCTATCTATGTAGTACCCACCCTGAAAATAACAGCCTAACAAATTTATACTTTTGGGTGTACTGGCAAAGGCCTGAATGCAGATTCGATGTCTGTTTTAGCCATTAATTCCCCAACCCCAGCTGCCTGTACCCTGTCCAAAGCTGTATCAAAAGTGACATATGATACTGTGCACAGCTCATCTAATATATCGTCATTCGCTGATAAACTTTTTGGGTAAGAAAGGTGGTGTATTAAACAAAATTTTTCCGGCTCCTTTTTTGGTACCACTCCCAAAGGTGACATATTTAAATCCTCCCAAGGGGGTAATTGGAATGGTCCATACATCCTTCCTAAAACTACTTATTTTACAAGCTTTTTTGCTACTATTTACGATGCTGTTCAACTGATTTAAAGTTTTTACATTTTTTGACATCCATGTTTCCATGGAAGGGGATGTGAAAGCCCTACTGAAATTCTCCCTCAATTAGTCAATTAGTCTCGCATTGTCTTTATCAGGATATATGGTTAAGCAAGGTAGCATCCCTGTCTACGTTCCGTTCACTGATGTCTTCCCCTTTTCCTTCAGTTTTCCTAATAGACAATCTTCCTTTTCTATAGCATCGGGCGTATGGGTGACTCCACTCGTAACCACTACACTTGTGCTTAAACCTACATGTTGTGCCCCATTTACATTGACTCTCATTGAATGCTAAGCACAAACCCCTAAGGGTGTTTGCTGATGGGGCCAATTGGGTCGCCTGTCAGCACTCCCCCGAAAGGGCACTATGTCCACATTTGGGCGTCTCACTGCCCCACCCATGATCTTTATCCATAATGCTATATCTTTATGGTCCCATCATAATTCAGGGTAGACTGCTGCATCTGGTCCAGGAGATCCTGTACCCAGGTCTGTCCTCTCCTCTTCGCTTCATCCTGCAACTTATTTATTAATGCCTCCATTATTTTTCAGACTTGCAGTGGGAGATGAATAAAAGGGGGGTGGACAAAAAGGGGTGGGGCGGATGTATTAGGGGCTAAAAGAAAACATCAAATTGTAAAAAAGGGAGGGGACCTGAGGGGGGGAATGGATGCAAGTTAAAATTACTGGACGAGGGGAAAACAAAATCCTTCCTCCATATTTCTTTTCCCTCCTCTATTCTGCCTAGTTTCTCAAGCCCTGCCCCTTCTTAGCTAAACCAGTCCCCTCTCTCTACCCTTCTTATCCAATCCCCTGCTCCCTATTATTCCTATATTATTCCTATAATTCAAGGATCCTCACAGGACAGTCATGTGCCTTCCTTTCTATTTTTTTTTTGGAAGGCACTCTGGAAGCCTCTTCTGAAAAAAATTGTTTAAGAAGTGCAATCACTTCTGCTAGGAAGAATACAGTGTGCTGTTTGTAGGCCTCATGTTACCCTTTGTTACAGTTTCGGATGTTCCTTCCCCCCTCCACTGCAATCACAACTTCACTGAAAGACTTCCAATGCAGGAAGCAGAAGGGCAAATGGAGAGGCTGGCTGTTTAGTGGAAGGGTAGCCTGCAGGTGGGTGGCCAAGTCTCTGCTGAATACCACTGCCGTTACAAGGTTGAGTACTCTTAGCAAAAATATTAATCTAGCTTGTGTTTTTCACTTTTCCCAACTACAGAAGGGTGAACCTATACTTTTTATTATTTTTTTCACATTAGACTAATGCACAAAAAAGAAAATGATGATTATATATGGATTTTTTTCCACTTTTTTCCATTCCTGTGTACTTTTCTTTGCCAAACCATACTGTAACAGTGCTGCATTGACAAATAAAAGCAGTACATCTACTACAAAATAATAAAAAACGTAAAGGGGTTGTCCAGATTGAGGTTCATTGTCCATATGTTGTACATACAGTAGTGGCATTCTATGAGAGTTTGCCATTTATTTGATTCATCTTTATGTTTTTGTTTTGCTTTTTGATCCTCGACAACCAGAAAATCAATTAATCCAAAGTTTGATCTTTTTTCATACTTATTTTTAAATATATTTCTTTCTGTTCTATTCCGTATGAATGCACTTTTATAAGGGAGAAAGTTATGAAGGTCATTTTGACCTGTACGATTCGTTTTATTTTGCCGCTATTTGAAGTGGTTCTGCTGTTTTCTTGTGTTCAGTGAACTTACTGATTTCATTCAATTATATAAGGTAATAATAGGCCACCCTAAAACAGGAAAACACTTTCCACTGATAAAACTGGTCTTATTTAGAGTTATAAACATTAATATCGGCAATAACGATACAGTAGCGATACCAGCAATAATGATATAGTAGCGCTACCTGCATTAAAACAAAAAAGATTTTCAACCTTTTAAAGTATCTTCCATAGTCTGTAGTTCACTCACTGACTGATTACTAGGTTAATGGACCAGAGCAACTAGAAGACATTTACATTTTAAATGTAATCAGGAACAAAAATGTGAACATTAGCAAAAAGTTCTGAACAAAACGAGATACAAATTGCTTTAGAATGCAGCTATTTACTAAATACTAAGGGGGTTATTGGCCTATAGTTCGAATTGCTGCATAAAGGTGTGAATTAATGAGGCAGCTAAAGACAATCGCAATAGACTGCTACTGTCACGACTTCATTATGGAAATATTATTGCGGTCGTGGATTTGCTATGGGAATCCACTGTTTGAGAATTCGACAGTCGATAGTCAATAACCCCTAAATCTTATTTCCAAAGTGCACAGCCTCTTTAATAACTACATACATGCAATATATGCATCTCCATTAAAAAATGTCACGTTTCCAATGTATGCATTAGTAAGAATGTATAACTACCTTCATTAAAGCTGAGCTATTTGAGCAGTGTGCGTTAATGCAAATTAGCAGTCACTGAATCAAGAACCTGTTTTTCAGACTACAAGAAAACCCTGTTTTAAGCAACATTCACAACTATTGTGTCACCTGAAGGAAATAGCCAATGTCTGCTAATGCACTTCCCAATCTATTAAGGAAATATTCAACTCACATTAAAAATAAAAAATTTGACTAGCCAGAGTACTGACATAACAGTGGCAAACTTTCAAAACTAACAATCCTATAAAACTGTTGGAAAACATTAAAGGGATCGCTTAAGTCTTTTTTTCCCCTCATATGATGTAGTTTGCATTAAAGTGCCTGTTGGCTGTTCTTTAAAGCACTGCAAAAAAAAAAATTAAAAAAAGGAGGAAATGGGTTTGTAGAGCAATGGTGGTTGGTGTGGAGTACTACTTTCTTTCTGAGTTTCTAATTTAAACTGTTTAAACATCCTTATGGAGAACAGTAGAACTGTGTTCACTTCTGCAAGAGGAAAGTGAAATACCAGCCTCGCCTTCTCCCTTCTGATTTTACTTAAAATATCTGCATTTATATAAAAGGCTTTAGCACACAGAGGAAGCCAGGAATTAGTTCTAACTTGAGATTCTTTTTTAGTTTTTTTTCTTTGCAGATCGTAAATATTAGGAGGGGTTTCTCTTTCTTTCTACTGACCCCTTTGCAAAGGGTTTAAAGGAGACCTAGTGCCCTTGTACTAATGTATTTAATACTGCATATAGCACATCAATAATTTCAGTGGGAAAATTGGTTGTGGATACCTTTGCCAGATGCAGTATTCAAATGGGCTCTACCTGTGTATCCAGTTTTAATTACTTAAGTTTTGAACCTCATATACAATACTCTACCTCAGTGATGCCCAACCTTTTATGGCCTGGGGGGGCCATATAAATTTGCAACACACATGTCACGGGCTGCTTCAAAGTCACGACTTGCAAAGTTGCAACTGTGACAAATTTTAAAGTTACAACTGTGACAATTTTCCATAGTAAAGTCACGACTGCAACAATATTCTCATTATAAAGACGCCACTGTGACAGCAGTAACAGTCTATTACGACTGTCTTTAACTGGTAAATTCACACTTATAAGCAACAATTCGGACCCCGGCCAGATAGCACCGCATCACGGACTGAATATGGCCTGTGGGCCTTAGGTTGGGCATCACTGCTCTACCTGTTCACTTTGGCTCCCTTAGCTGCTATGCCGGTGTCATAATGATTTATGTTTGTGTTATAAACAGTAGCAGTTCACATTTTTCAAAAGTGTAACACTCAGAGCTTTTCCTATACAAGCAGAATAAGAAGATAGATAGATAGATAGATACAGATAGATAGATAGATAGATAGATAGATACAGATAGA
>WMED01004117.1:0-21146 GCA_019650415.1 Pipa parva
CCCCCTCCCACACTTGCTGCCCCACAAACCCCACTCCTACACTTGCTGCCCCCACAAAGCCCTTCCCACTCTGTGCTTCCCACACTTGCTGCTCTTTGCATTAGAGGGTGTGGTCAGTTAGTGGGTGTGGCCTAAGGAACCAAACATTCTGTGTCTATAACGATTGTTATCAGTTAATAAAATGAATATTACAACTTGATTTTTTTCATTTCATTATAGAGTGGGACTGATGAGCCAAGAGAGAAGATTAGAACCAAAATTGGTATTTAATTGATAAGGTCAATACCATGTACCTGGAACAGACAAACATATCTTCTGAAAGCACCAGCGAGGAGATTCCAGACGACAAGGAGAAACCGTAATACAAGCAGTGAGTGAGAATATTTTTAATTTCCAGAGCACAGACAGGGGTCATATTTATATATAATATATTTATGTACACTTAGATGTAAAATTTACAACAATACAATAAAATCTACAATTTTTTTTTTTTTTATTCAATTTTCAAAGTTATACTTGACTGAACATACCTAATAGCTTATTGGTTGCCAGAGCTTATCTAAAACTTGCAGCCATCCACCTTTGGTTAAGTACAATTTCCAGGAACCTGCAACAGCTAGAGAGATATGAACCAATTTAACATCAGTAAGACTTTAATCATACCTGGAGACACTACAGGGATTGACTCTGCTTCTAGATTTTAGGATCTGTAGTAAAATTATCTGTGTCATGCAGTCCAAAGGCAGGTTTCCAATATTCCCTTGTCAATTAAAGCTCTTACAAATTTGTGAATGACTAAATTATTTAAGTAATGGCAAAGGGTAGTTCACTGAATGGTCCCCCCAGAGTTTAAAATTGGATTTTTTGGTGCAAGCAGTAGGATTTCATGCTCAAATCATTCACATTCTGTAGATTTTGCTTTGAGCTCCATTAGACTGATTATTTGTTGAATGTTTCTTTATTTATTTATGAGGTATTTTGAGATATCAGTAAATAAATAACACAGGCCGTTAAACCAGAATTATGATAACGCAGAAATGTTATTTTTAAAGCAGATGGTTTGTTCATTGTATTATTTTCCACTCCTTAGTAAAACATATGGTCATTGTTCATTAATGCTCTGGAAGTGAAAAATGTGGATGTTTGCAAGGCTTTCAGGGCCTTATTGACTAAAAGATAAATTCACCTCTTGAATTAACTTTACTACAATTCGAGTCATATCACCAAAATAGTCGCAAATTCACTTCTCCTTATTTATGAAGCTGCAGATAGATTTGTCAAACAAGCAGACTGCTGCAGACACAGTCACTTGTAGTCATGTGAATTCCCCTTAATATCCCATTAATTGTATATAAGTGAATAATACATCTATTTTTGCCACCTTGCCCCTAGTTCATGTTTAGTTGTAGACAAATTCATTCACAGTAGCCATTGTGTCAGTTTGAAGAAATAGACACCTTATGGCACACCGAAGCTCTGCCTTGATAACACATTTACACATTACTATTGTAATGTCTCCAGTTAATCCAGGTCCAGTGCCGGCTCTGCCATTAGGCAGAGTAGGCAAATGCTAGGGGCGCTGGAGGTTTGTGTCGTGGGGGGGGGGGGCCCGGGATGGGGGGCGCCTATGGCGCCAATAGGGCAGAGTCGGCTTTGTCCGGGTCCATTAGCTTACATTTGTTTGAACCTAGTGTGGGTGCACTAGACATTCTAATCAGCACAGCTGGTGATAACCTGTGAAATTGAAGTGTTACGGTAAACATGTATTTTATATATAATAATTTAAAGGCCACAGTTCTCCTTCAGTTTACCTTAAACAATTGATTTTTTTTTTGTTCCTTTTGCTTATACCTATTAGCAGAACCTGCCAAATACTACATTATTATTTTCTACATAAGCTTGCTTACTGATCCTCATGTGACTTGAGCCACTTCCTGCTCAGTCAAAGTTCTGTTTTATTTCAGAGCTTTCTGCTAGGATCAAGCAATCCATCTCTGTACGCAATACCTGATGAGCATTTATTATTTTCTATCAGTATTGTGATGGATATCAAACTACAAAATGCTTGTATCGAACAAGCATTAGCAGGGCTGAGGTAATTCTCTTAATACTGCTATGGCTGCATTTATTAAGAGGGGACAATTAGTGACTCATTCTTAGTTTTTTTTTATATATTTTGATTAATTATTATTATAATTAATTACTGCACTTATTTTCATAAATTCAGCAATTCTTATTTAAACTACATAACCTTGATATTTAAGTGTTTTTGCACCCGCATGAATCGTAAACAGCTAGTTCTGCAATTTCATAGAAAATGTCCTTCTGTAGGAGATGGTGGTCTTATCATCTGTCTGGAAGTCGTTGTTCTATGGTACAACTTATCGCAGTGTCACATGTATGTTTAATCTGCATAGCCAATCAGCCTCTAGTTCTGCTTAGCCAATCAGCATCTAGTCTTGTTTTTGTACGTTCAGCACTTTTCCAGATGAGAAAACTTTGTTATAAAATAATGTGAATCAATCACTAAAAACCAGAAATGCTTTTAGAATGACAGACTTGTGTGTGTCGTTGTTTTAAGCTAATTTCTCAGTACAGGCCTGTACAGATTTCTATCTTTCACAGATTTGGACCCCGACAGACAAAGAGGTAGTCGTATTTCCACGACAGTATGTATAAATGTGCAGTAAGAACTAGAGATTTAACATGATGCAAGTGAACATGAGAAATCCTTCTGATATCTCTTAAACTTTCCCATTTGTGGTGCTTTCTTTCATTGTCATATAGTGCTATCACTGAAAATGGTGAAATTCTGCAAAAAAAAAGTTTCGCCTTTGTCATAAGGAAAAATGATGGTTTCATCCATTGATCTGAAAAACAAAAAGCGCTTATATCAATTCCGCGCTCCTTGAAATCCAATCTATTTATTGTAAGAAAATTATTTAAAAACAAAAAGCAGAGGTCAAATATAGGATAACCTCACCAGGCCTAAAGCCTTACGCGTTTCAGGGTATTCGCCCCCTTAATAATTGCCTATGGCCGTTAGCCAATGAAAGGTATCACCTATACTCCCTTATATTACGCCATTATCGTCTGTTTAAAAACACTATTGTCGCCGAACTGAAAGTCACTATTCCACGCATTTTTGTTACATTGAAAGAGTTGGTTTCGATCCTATAAAAAATTAAAGGAAAATTTTTATGAATTTCCCCTTATATAGTGTTGCAGAAATCCACGGTCAGGGTAAAGTTTCAAATTGCATACGTTTTGGCCATTTCACCTAAAGAATAATGATTTTTGGTGAAAAAAACAATTTTGGGGAATATTGATACGAATTCATGCGTTTGCACGCCCGTTTTGCACTTTGATGAATAACCCCCCGAGGTGTCATCGTGTCTGGGCCAGAAATAACCTTGTAGAGAATTCAGTACAGCGGTGAGTTTAGTTTGCTTACACAGGTTACGTAGCCCAACTTCATTTCTTTTTAATTCCTGATCCAGACGCGCATTATATAATAATAACAACATCTTTCTTAGCCGCGTATGGAAAGGACATCTGTTAGTGAAGGGCACTTCAATCTTCCATCTGCACTTCTGACAGCCATGTCAATGAAATTGATAGAGGAGGTCAAATTTAAACCAAACTGGCGTGTACTGCATTGACCGCACCTTTTTATATAAGATATTACATGGTCTTAATAGAAATATACATTTTGTGTGTGCAATGCTTGCCCAGGTCTAATATCAAATTCTAATGTATCTGTATTATTTTGCTATGCTAAGATTCCGTTATCCGTTTAGAGTTTTCAGCTAGAGGAAACAAGCATTAGAATTTTCTCAAGTGCTAAAACCCAAATTCAAATCAGATTCCTGTTAAGAAGCTTTCCTTGCTTATGCAGTGCTGATAAATCACAGCAGCTATTAACTAATGTGTTGGGTTCATCGTAACACTTAATGCAACCGTGGGATTTTATGATTAGTGGGTTGGAACAGTTTTGTCACCCTTAAACTATTAACTGATATTCATCTAACATGGAAATGGTAAGTATGTTGATTCAGTCCCTTAATTCCTAAAGTGAAATTAAATTAAAGTCAGACCCTTGAAAGAATACTGGCCGTACCTCAGCAGTACCTGTCAACAAGTTTGATAGAAGCTCTTTTATCAGTTGTGGGGAATTGTAAGAGATCTAGGTGAAAAAAAAAAAAGTTGCCTCTCTGCTTTTAGATGGTCATCATCCTCCGGCTCATGATGGCTTTAGGTTGGCTAAGGCTAGGTTCACACTAGCGTATTAAGCGCAGCGCATAATATGTTAGTGTGAAAAAAAGAAAAAAACACACTCCGGCATATTTTTCTATTGTACTTACCAGCGACAGTTTGAATGTTCCCTAGGCGTTAATGGCTCTTACTATCTGGCCGCATTTTGTGTGCGGTGTATATACGCCGACCAAATGTGATAGCCAGTATTCCGGACGTGGCATATACGAGTTATACGCGAATGTGTCCGAAACTAGGTAAGTGCTATAGGGAATCAATGAGTCATATTTTTTTCACACTAACGTATTATGCACTGTGCATCATATGCTAGTGTGAACCTAAAGGGCAATGTGTTTCCCATCCTTCATCTACCGGATAGCCTACTAGCGATAGTAAAATAATCATGCCTGCATGGATATAACAGGAGCATGTCTGTTAAACAACCAACTACTTGCCAGGTAGGTAGGTAGGTGTTATAGTCTGGCATTAGCTGGAAAGACATGCAGTTGCTTATATATAGTTTACATGAGACCCTAGACATTCACAGCTACAAAATGTAACCAATAACAGCAGCCATTATTTTCTGTGGTACACTCTGGCAGTGCCACAGCCCTTACTAGCTGTTAATTCTACTGATGTACTGTAAGCCTCTACAAGTCATAAACAAATAATAATTCAGAGACAAGTCGCACTGAGCAAGAGGTACCTTAAAATTCTAGCCGAACCGAAAATTCCTGAATTCTAAGATAAGATTTTTTCAAGTGCTGTATTTGAATAACTGTCTTGCTTATCCAAATATTAATTTTGAGTTGACTGATCCATTAAAGGTGTAAAGTTTTTTGCTTTCTGCCTGTTCTTATCTTTACTGATCACAGCCATGTTTTTAAAGAGATCTCATCCAGTTCCGTTGTTTTCTATGGTGCTTTATATACGTTATATACAGGAAGTGTGACTGAAAGTCCTATGTTTGAAGCTAAATATCTAAATATCATAGTTTATAAACACAATTCAATATAAAGTAACTAGGAATGTACCTGAGGCATTTTTGGTGTTAATGTTCTTTTAATATCTAGCATTTATTTAACACCAAGGAGGCATTGTATAAAACCTACCTATTTGGATATTAGAATGGATCCTTCCTAAATATGAAGCAATATACAGCCAATGTAAGAGAATAATCATACCAAGCCATCTAATCTTGTCTGCATCTCCAGTATAAGCTTTGCTGACCCACCATATACCATAGTGATATACAGTGCCGGTTTTGGCCCTAATGGTGCCCTAGGCCAACCCCCACCCCGCGGCTCCCCCGCCTCGCGCAGCCACCCTGCCCCACGCCGCCGCCCCCTGCCCCGTGCCGCCTCCCCGCCTCACATCCGCCCCCCCTGCCCCGCGTCTCCCCCCACCTCACAGCCACCCCCCTTGCCCCGCGCCCCCCACTCACTTCCAACAGCGCCTACATATTTTTTTTTTTTTTTAAAAAGCCATGCACGCAAGCGCCCCCCTGGACAGACTGCGCCCATAGCATTCACCTATATGGCCTAATGGGAGAGCCGGCCTTGCTGACATACCTTACTCACATTATAATACACTTTATCAGACACTTTCTCTTTCTTATCATTTGAAACAATAATGAAGTGTGATAAATGGTTCTGCACACGTATTGCATGCAGTTTGATATCTAACCCATGCCTCTTGTTACCATCTTTCCAGAGCGTTATTTTGCTTTGACTGTTTTTATGCGCACTGAAACCATTCTGACTCCCCACATCTCAGACCATTGTCTTCTTCCTCTCTAGTTCTTTGCTTCCATAGTCCTAAAATGACTCATATCATTGGTTTTGCTATTTTCTGCTACCGGATTCTAATTATCTTCTTGACCTTCTACTCTGCGGATTCCGCTCTGCTGACTGTGCTGAATTCCTGCCAATAAAAGTAAGCAATGACCTTCACACCACTAGAGAACAAGGTCACGGCATCTTGTATGTGCTCGTGGATCCTTTGGTGGCCCCTGATAATGTAGACTTAACTTACGTAAAACACTTGTCTTATCTGCATTGCCCTGTATGGATTTCCAATTAACTTTTATTTCTTCCTATTAATTTGTACTTCTTGCCACTGTTTTCACATATGTATGCTCTCTTTGTGCAACAGTCTTTTACTATTATTTCTCTATTTATTTTGTTTCTAATGACAAATACATTCTGGAACAGTAACCCTAATTTATACAATATTAAATATTATAATTATTAATGCAAATCTAAAGATTCCCTTCTAAAAAGACTGCTTTAGCCTTACCCACAAACTGGAAAAAAACAAGGTACTTTTATTTGTCGTGAATCTATTTTAGTGCATCCAGTTGTTATTTTTGCACAAGTAGTGTAATGTGTGTTGGTGGCAGTTAGGAACAAAAACTACCTCCACAAACTCTGAACCCAGGTCTTTGTGAGAGTAGATTTTCTCTTTATATTTTATCTACAAATGGCCTACATCATTCAGCAAGATTACACTGTGTTCTTGTATGTTGTGTACAATAAATTTATTTTATTGCCTACCTCCACACATATCATACAACGAAGTTCTTGCACTGAACAGAGTTTATGCAACAGCACAGTGTGCATTATAGGAAGTTATATATTTTATACATTATGTATTACATAAAAAGATCTGTTAGAGAAAGTCAGTGTAACCCCTAGATGAAGGCTATTAGCCTTGATGATATAATGCATATGTCCGTGGTACTAAAAGAGATTGTATAATTGCCAAAATGACATGATTAATTACTCAATTAATATAGGTAAAGCATTCTCTTATTTCATCACCTGAAACTAAATGGCTATTATGGAGCCTAGTACAGATCCCCTTTGACAGATGAGATGCATGAAGTGTATCATATGCGAAGCATATGGCTCCTTTTGTCAGACTGCCAGAATCAAGGTACATATTAGGATATGCTCTAGTATATTTAATAGTAGACTACAGAAAACTTTATAACACATACAGGGGTTATGTAGCAGCACGAGGAAAGCATGCTGAGGTCTATTTACCCGTAGTGGTAAATCATCCTTCAGCATTGATTGGTTGCCTGCAGATAGACTAATCAGGGTAATTCATCAACATGTGCAATATGCTACTGAGGTCTCATAACCTATAGTAACCAGTCAGCAGTTAGCATTCACTGGTGCAGGGAAGTTAGAAAAATGATTGGCTGTTGTGGGTTACTAGAACTTAGTTCACAATTGGTTACTACTGGTTACTAGAACTAGACAATCTAACTTCTGTTGTAACAGTTCACTCTGTAAATAACAGTGAGTCATTCAGTATGTAAGAAAGTCATTTGGTGATTTATGGATGTGCTCTCCCGCATTCTACTGAAGAAATATTACATCTTGTCTTATGTCCATTCTTCTCCTATGGAAACCGTTACCCCGCTGTGGCTTATTTGTTTGGCTCAGTATAAAAGGTCACATGTGGAGATACATCTAAGTCCTTTTCTCTCATTTTATTCTTAGTAGGAAACAAGGTTTTTAGTTATTCTTACAGTCAATGGAATCCAATGCATATACAGAACATATTCCTGGATACACAATATGAAATTGGCACTTGTTCAGCTTGTGTGCCAAACCAGTGATGATTGTCATTGCTTTAGCATAAAATTAATGTGTGCCATTAGTCAATTTGCTTTATTAACACAGATTAATTGCCTTGTGTGACATGTCTTTAAAGGATCAGCAATACCCACAAATTCTGATTTGTATTGCTTTGTCTGTGTTTACCTCTTTACTAGTTGAAGCCATATTTTATCTAATAAAGGAGTGCCCTATGAATTAATAAAATACATATCTATGCTGTGCATACATTTTATAAACCACCTTAAAGTGCACCTGTCACTTCAAAACTAATACTAATTTAGGTTGTACTAATGAAGTAAACGTTTTTGTAAATATATATATATTTTTAAAAATGTACCTTTATACAGCATTTCTCTCTTGTCATCTTCCCTGTCAGCCCGACTTTTCTTTCCCAAGTGTTGAGTGGGTGGGGCTAAATAATGATTGACATTATAGCTCCTCCAATCATATCTCTTAAATCACGATTTAACAGGTCCTCCAATCACATCTCTTAAATCACGATTTAACAGGCATCTGATTGGAGGAATTATAATGTCAATCATCATCACCTGACCCAGGAAAGAAAAGGCTCTCTAGTGATTAATTCGGCCTTATGTTTCGAACTTTCTATTAAACTAATGGGATCATTCTTAAATTTGAATCTGTCTATAAGTTCATTGGCTTGTTCCAAATAGTTATTATGTTTAGAACATTTCTTTTTCAATCTAAGAAACTGACCATATGGCACATTGGTTATCCATTTGCTAAAGTGTCCACTATGGGCATCTAATAAATTGTTCCCAACCGTGGGTTTTCTGTATAATTTAGTCTCCACTTGATTTCCTTCAATAAAAGAGTAAGATCTAGAAAGTTAATACTTCTAGATTGTAACTCATGCGTGAATTTCAAACAAAAAGAGTTCTCATTCAAGTAGGAGATAAATTTATTAGCCATATTAGTATCGCCATCCCAAACGAATAATAGATCATCAATGTAGCATACAAATAATTTAATATATTTTGCAAAGGGATTGTTGTTCCAAATGGTGAGTTCCTCCCAATGTACCATATAGAGGTTTGCGAATGAGGGAGCAAATTTGCTCCCCATCGCTGTGCCTACCTTCTGTATATAAAACTTTTTATCAAATACAAAATATTTTCTCTGTAAAATAAATTTAATACCCAATAGGCTAAATTTCAAATGTTCATCAGAAAAACTACCAAAATCCAGCATTCTTTCTTTCACCGTGAGGATCCCATTTGTGTTAGGGATACATGTGTAGAGATTCATAACATCGCTAGAGATCCATAGAAAATTAGGGCCCCAACAAAATTCCTTCAAGATCCTAATGAGAGAAGTGGAATCTTTTAAATATGACCTCTGTTTAATCACTACGGGTTGCAAAAAATTATCTGAGAGATTGGCTGATAGTGAATTGATCCCAGAGATAATTGGTCTCCCAGGTGGGTTGGTAATATTTTTGTGAAGTTTCGGCAAGTGGTAAAAAATTGGAATTCTAGGGTTCCTATTCATTAGATATAAATATTCACGCTTGTTTAAAACCTCTTTTGATCTTGGTGATTAAGTTATCATTCCTTGACAAATTTCTTAAAGCTCTAATTTCTCCTTTTAGTAAGATTATACACCTTTTTATTAAACTGACAATTAGAGAGGTCTCTCTGTACTAAGAAAGCTTTATAGGCTGCTCAACAGTTCGCCATCAGAACACAGTATTTATCAGCTTATTATGCTTCCTATGATACCCTATAATGTTGTTTGATTTGCACTTCTTAATATTACTTTCATTCAGAAACTACAAATAAGATAAATGAATAGTAACAGTGTGTCTTTGAATACCACCAACTGAAATCCTTGTATACTTTCTTTTATAGTTGCCCTTAATTCCAAGCCTTCCTTAAAAACTCAAATATTAGAACTAGGCCTACTCGAAAAGGTGACCCCAGTCTTTTGTGCAAGGAAAATATTTAAACAGTACACATATTGTGTTAGCTATTGTGAGCTATTGTCGTTAATAAAATGTTCCCACGGAGATTCTACTGCACGGCAGGAATATTTCAATATATCTCTAGAGACGCTTCAGCAGAAACTGGAAAATATTGCCTCATAAATCCAAGGAAGGTGATTCAATGGAGGAGCATAAAAACATCATTTTTAATATAGTTTGTTGCAAGCCATTGGCAGGAAGTAGTGAGTGGTTAGTTTGAAACCGCTTGGGTTTTTATACTGAAGAGAAAGTATGCAGAAGTACTTATCCTGCCTTGTAAAACAATTGTAGATTAAGGTGTTGGAGGTACTAGTAATATATCTTTTATTGGACCAGCATTTAATTAAATACAGAAAATACATTTTCTAATCTTAAAGGATTTTGTTTTGATACATTGGAAACAGGCATGATTTGTAAGAGATGTGAATGCTTTGTGCTGGTTCTTTATTTTAGGGTATGGTTTACTTTAACTTTGTTCATCCCTTTAATTCATCTTTGAATAAAAGAAATAGGACTATGAATACAAGAGGTTGGGAAAAAAAAGAGTGGGCAGGTGAAAGAGAATGGAGAAAGTAAGTGAGATAAGAAAAAGCTAAGGATAGCTACTATTGAGGTGGTGGACAATTAGATGGGCCTCATGGGGCTGAAGACCATGATTTACATTTTTGTTGCATATATGTATTCATAGAAATGCATAAAAATGGACAGTTCAGCCTTCTGGCTGAATGGTAATAATGCTCATTGAGGCTTCTTTAGTTTTTATGTTTGTCAAACTTAAGGAACTGTCCACAGCCATCCAGATATTTAGGACAGGTGCTCAGCTGAAGCCTGGTTAGATCAAAGTTTGATGGAAACTTTGGATGCACAGGCTGGAGTAGACTTTGACCTTAATTAGCTAAGTTAACCAACCAAATATGTGTGTGTATGGATAGCTCAGAAATGGACATGTACACAAATAGAATAAGTGTCTATACTTATAGAATTGGGATGCTGAACAAATAGTTGATGTAAATATTAGATTTTATTTTAAATTCATGCTAAAATGATAAAATTAAGTGTACAGTAGTAAGAATCCTAATACTTACATTAGGTTTTTTTTTTTTTTGTAATTGAGGAGGTGCATTCATTTTATTTCCCAAAGTTTTCCTCCCCAAATTCTGTTTTCTATCCTTGAGTACCAGGATAGAGAAGGCCTGATGAGTGTCTTGTCTTATGGAAAATATTGTCCCATGAGGTTGACTTGATGTTTCATATAATCCCACATATTTCCTGCTGGGACACTTGTTGCTGAGATGTTTGCATGTGAATCTGCCTGGGATCTTAATAATGTTATATTTATTCTGTATCAGATCATTTAAGCTGAAACCTACCAGCATATGCTTTCTTGTCTCATTATTTGCTGCCTGCTTTTGGGAGTTTCTTACTCTTTGCTTTGAGAGTTTCTAGTCAAGTTGATTTGTATGTGGTCTTTAGAGAATTTGCATTAGTATATACTGTATATACTGTATATATATATATATATATATATATATAGTACATGCATGAGAGGGCCCTGGTTGAAATTCTTTTTTCTCTGTAATCTAGATCTGAGCAGCGTGTTTTAAATAAAAATAAAAAAAACATAAAGATGTAGTTTTTCCCTTGTCATTGATTGCAGAAGGAGAAAGTTTGATGCATCCTGAATAGTCTTTAAGAGACATACATGAATGACATATTAAAATGAGGATGAATGAGGGGACATTTGTAAAAATGGGAACATGGAAATGAAAGATCTCATCTGGTGAAATACAGAAAAAGTTGGTTATAAATGAGTTAGTGCAGAAGATTACAAAGATTCGGGGAGGGTTGACGGTGAGGGTTAGAAACTCTGGGGGTAAAAAGGTGACAGAAAGCAGGGGAAATAGTTCTGAAAACAAAAACACCCTTCATGCAATTTTAGTCATTTTACTTGCGCATGTTATGGGTTTCATGGGGGTCTTGCCACAATCTTACAAATGGTTAAATTAGATGTTGACACACTTTAAATCATTTCACAACATAGGGAGATTCAAAATGTAGTGGGCAAATTTTCCTTAGATATTTCCTTTTATTCGTAACCTCTACAGTATTTGTATTTGTTTCTGTGCCTCAAGCTGAGTGGGTCCCCTTCAGAACCATTCCTTATAATACCTCCTGTTGGTGGTCCTAAGTGATAAATACTAAACTAGGTCCAGCTTAAAGGACATGGGACTGCACATTTGAACAGGATGCACATGGTTGACCCACAACAGCAACAAAATAAGTACAAAGGAATTCATCAACAGAAGCAAATTTTACATTGGTTTAGTAACCTATAGCAACCAATCAAAGGTTGACTTTTATTATTCTTGCTTCCTTATACCAGAAAATTCTACCAGCTGATTAGTTGCCATGGATTACTAGGCTTCTATAAATGATAGCATAAAATCAATGTGTGCGGAACCGCGCACGAGCGCCGGAAGACTCGGTAAGTGCTTTTTCTGACACCAAATTAACATGTTTAGGCAGGATTCCTCCTATTCTAAGGTTGACCCAGTCCTAGACAATGAAAACCCCTTTCTGCTAATACTTTTATAACCTAAATTGTAACCTTGACAGCCAGTCTGTTGCAGTCATGGTTTCACATGCATTAATGACAAACTTTCATAACCAGGCTGTTGTTAAACTGTCTTAATATTAGTTTACATCGTTTCATACCTGAATTTACCTCAGCTGAACAAAGATTGCTGCAGCTACGGAAATATAATCCGTTGCCAAATTTTAGCAAAGGCGCTCATCCTTCCTATACTCTAAAGAAAATATTTGTACAAAGAAAGTTCTCCTCTCAGGTTTGATGGATAGTTATTCCGTTCTTCTATTTATATTATGGCAAATTTTGCAGTCTTCACTTTTTCAAACCATTTTTCATTTTTTTCTGTTTTTAGCCTTGTATAAAATTCTGAAACATTTATAATTGAAAACTTCAGCGACTGCGAACTAAAATAACTGGACTTCGGCTAATCAAATAAAGAAGAAAAAAAAACCCCACTCATATTTTAATTGAGTTTCTGTTTGATGCACGAGTTCCAGGTGTTTGCCCTAGAATTGCACCACATTTCCCTTGATATATAGCAGTTCTCTAAATTGCTGAGGATTTATTTATATGTTACAATAGTTTTCCAGCCTTCATCCTTCATTCTGTTATAGAAAGAGCTTTGCAAACTTTCTTTGCATTAAGTTTTTCAAGGTTGAAGAGAACTATTCAAATGTCAAAAGTCTCCATAGTAAACTTTTTTTCCATTGAATTCTTTGCTGAAATTTCACATTTATCAAATGCTGACAGTAGTAAAGCGCCATTATCACCATTTTTAGTGTGATGCAAATAATGTTTTTAAAGGAGAACTAAAGGCTCATTGCTTCTAGGGGTGATCCTTAAGGGGGGGAATAACTTAGCGCTCTTTTATGTTCCAGCACTGTCTCTGCTCTCATTAGCATTGCTAATTGACTCTGCTTCTGACAAGCGCTACAATCCTCTTCATTTCCTGTTTTTGTGTGTTTTGGTGAAAAGAGCAGAGGAAATGAAGACGATCGCAGCACTTGTCAAGAGCAGAATAAATTAGCAAACTAGTGAGAGCAATAGGCGGGGCTAGAGCATAAAAGACCCGTCAGTGAGCATTTCCCCCTTCCCCCTTAAGAATTACCTCTGGAAGTAATGAGCCTTTTGCACAGTGGTTCTCAACCTTTTTAGAACCACTACCCCCGGCGCTGATGTCACGGCCTGACGTTCAGGCCCGGCATCATCACGTACGCGCGTCACATGATGACGTTCGGTCGAAACCTCATCACATACGCGTGTCACGTGATGACATTCTGGGTGGACGTCATCATGCAGGGACCCGTATAAAAAGGGACCTGCGAGTGCTTCCGGGCTCCACAGCGGTTCTCAACCCCTGTGAGATGGTGGTGCGACCCCCAATGGGGTCGTGACCCACAGGTTGAGAAACGCTGCTTTAGCACTTCTTTAATGCAGTACTGCCCCATGTTGTCATCCATATCATTCCTAGCCCTCTCTCTTTGACTTATGTAGTGTGCAAAATAGCTTACACTGGGGTGAATTCCCCCCCCCCCCTTTAATCCTTTTTTTTTAATGTATACCACATATAACAACACCAGAAATGGGTAGAATAGGTTGACCCTTTATTTAAAATATTATTGAACAGTTTATTTGAATGTGTGCCCCACATTTTCAACTGGAAACATCAATGGCTACCGCCAGCCCTTGAGCAACTAATGGCCAATATTCACTGGCCATCTCACTCTTAAAAATGTAACCACCAGGTAGGCATTGTCTTCTTTTCACAGGAAAAACACCAAACCTGTGCAACAGCCTGATCCTCAACCCCAACACTTTATAATCCTCTCAATTACCTTCAGATTCCATAACCTTCCTGTGTTGTGCCATCCCAAATTTCAAAGATTGAAAATAATATATATTGAAAAAAAAAATTATCCAACAACCACAAATGTACAGTGAAACAACTATTCATGCCCAAACTGTCCTTTTAAATAAACAGGTTCAGGGTTGAAAACTTGGCTTGATAATGCCCAAGATTACAATGTATCTTGATTCATCTGCAAAAATTAAAATATTTGCTATCCGATCCCTCATTTATAAATTTATTGAAGAGAAGAGCGCCAAAAACTGGTCCCTGGAGTATACCACTATTAACATGAATCCAATGTGAGTATGTACCCTTAAAACCTCCCTCTGTTTTCTATCACTTCTATTACTAACCCACTTACACACATTTCTCGCAGTCCAAGCATCCTCATTTTATGTACCAGCCTTTTATGTGGCATGGTAAGTTATAATTTTAATATATGCAATATTTATTAATAAACAAATAATTCTTTACCTTGCCTGCTTAGTGACTTTTTTGTTGCTGAATTTCATTGGATACTTCACTAAAGGAGGTTAGATGGCGGCATTTGTGCTGCACTCTTAGAAAGAGAGTTTACCTAACCTTTGGGTGCTGACACTGTCTGCTCTGCTTGCTGCAGACACTTGACTAACACAGGTAAGATGGCAGCATTGCTCCACCTCAGAATGCTGATGTTGTCAGGTAGTGAAACCAGAGCAGCAAACAGAAGTTGACAGAAACCAGAGGCGGATCAATCTAATACTGAAAATGCGGAACGCAATCGCCGCCGTCTTACCTCAGTTAGTATAGCCAGAACAGCAAGCAGAGGGTGACAGCATCCGGAAGCGGGGCAATCTAATAGTGAGAATGCAGAACACAATGACCGCTGTCTTACCTCAGTTAGTAAAGCTGCAAGCAGAGGGTGACAGCATCCGGATGCAGGGGAGCTATCCCAATGACAGTGAACCTGATGCGTGTCAGCCAAAAGGTCACAGGGTGTCAGTGGTGACACATGTGTCATAGGTTAGCCATCACTGCCCTATGGTGTATATAGTGGTGATTTCTCTATTTTAATCATGTTAAGATAACAGAGTACGGATTAATTCCTTTTGTACTCTCTACCTTTGTAGTGCTTCTATACTGCCTTCTTGTTTTAGCACTGTAAATGCTTTCTTTTTGGCATTTATAGCCCCCATTACATTTTTATTCATCCACATAGGCTTTCTTTTATTTCTAACTCTTGTGTTCCCATATGGTATGTACCTCTCACAATGAGTAGTCAAGATTTTTTTTTAATATCCCATTTAGCATCTGTACTCTTACTATTGGGAACATTGTCCCAGTCAATGATAGTAATGGAATTTCTAAGCTGACACAATTTAGGCTTTCTGAAGGTCAATGTTTTAGTGGTCCCATGACAATAAATCCCATTAAAGCTTAACTAGAACTCTATGATATTGTGGTCAATATTTGACCAGGTATCTCCCACTTGCATTTTGTTGTTCTGTCAGGTTTATTACAAACAGATAATATTAAGTCTAGTGGTGCCACCTTCATCCCTCTTGTTGGTTTCTGCACGAGTTGAGAAACATAATTATCTTTATAATTATCTTTAGCTATACACAAAAAACAGTTTCCTTTATGAGATATACAGGTTTCAGTTTCCCAATTTAGTTATGAACTTCTATTCATCAAAAATCATTACTATTACAGTTGGGATAATAGAATATATTTATAAATATGCTTGTTTCTAGCTTCACTCCCATATTATTGCAGGTGCTGTATCACTAGAATTCCTCTTTTTAAGATTCACTGAATTGTGACTCATGGACACCTTCCTGTTTATGGAAGTTGGCACAACTACACTAGTTCAACTCATCCATTAATCATTTTAGCATATCCTGCTAAGATTCATGATGCAAATAAGGGCATTTTCCAGCTGTCATCCTGTAAACTCACTTAGTTTCTTCAAATAGCTGTTTGTGTGCAACCTAGTAGCCTGCTGTTTTGTCATAATATAATATAATAGTAGGAATGACCTTGCAGTGACATTGATTCTCTTTATACTGGTTTGTGTTATCTAAGTGAATTATTTAGCACACACCATTCCGTGTCCTATTATTTACTAACTGCTCCTTTGTAGTTAAAGACAAGCCACCAAATGTATACTGATATTATATTGCGAGTAGGTTTGCATTTTGCATCTAGTAAAATGCGCAGTAATCATGGTCGGAATCCTTTAAGAGAACAGTAGCACTGAAAATGAAAATGTCTCAAATTCATTTTAGTTACTAATCATTCAATCTGTGAATAAAAGCTTCTAAATTGTATCTATGAAGTATGATATATAACTGTTTAGCTTTAAATACGAGGATTTTGCAGGCACTTCTTAAATATGTATTATGTAAAGCACCAAACAGATACAACATGATTACTAGCAGGGAAGAAAACATAGAGAATGCAATTAAATACAATAATTCAACTTTAAAGATTAGGGGGTATATTCATCCAAGTGAGAATTTGACTGTCACTTTGGTTCGCTAAGCCCTGATAGTAGCAAATTCACTACTCACTAAGCATTGGATTTCTATAGTGAAGAAACTAATGGCGTATGACACAGTTTCTTGTGTAGTGCAGCATAGTTAAACGGAAAGTAGGAGCAATAATAAAAAATCGATTTAACACAAGATACAGATGTATAAAATGTCAAAATAATTACTATAGCGCCAAACAAGTAATTGAATAAATAAATACGTGCAAATTATAAATGTGTTATTAAAAAGACAGTAAAAGGTTAAAAAATATCCAAAGTCCAACCAATTATATGAGATGAAGGACCATCCTGCGCTTAAACCACGGAGGTCACCTGCCTGGATACCTCAAGGACATCAAAGATATTGGAGATTCCGTATAGTACGAAACGGTAGTGGAAGCGCTGGATGAAAAGATAAGTACAACAACAGGGAATTGCCCCTAGTGTGATATTGTTGTAAATAGTGACTACAACCACAAACAGTGAGCTTATTGTCTGGTGCGAGTGATATTACTCGTGTATATGAATAAAGTTATTGATAAAATTTACGGTACTGTGATAGCTTTACCACTTTCCTGTGGATAAAAGCTGTAAGTGATTGATTTTAAATCACTATAAAAATGAATCAAAAACTTTTAAGTGTTATATGGTGATTCCAAACTAGAGGTGCTGTGGAGCCCTTTTATCAACCCCCTTATTGGCTACTTCTGGTGAATTAAAAAATAACAAACACAATAATTTGCCAAATTTGCTATTTCTACAGACTGTGACGCATGATGAATGGCCTAATTACCTGTAGACGCACATGCAAAATGATGTGTAAGGGGGTACATGAAATGGGTGGCCCTTACTAGAGAAATACCGGGATCATTGTAAGAGTAGAGGGGTAACGGAGTAGGCTGATTAGGATTCTGGGTGGTGCACGTGAGAGGGAATGTTCTGGATGGGGGAAGGAGTAACACCCCAGGAGAGGTGATTTAGGGTTCCAACAAAGGAAGTCAGAGGAAGAAATGGGGAAGTTGTTGTCAGTGGCGAGTGAGAGCCGGAGTTTAGGTGCAAAGCTGTTGCAGAGTTTGGCTCCTATGGGATATAGGAGGAGTGGTGAGAAAGAGATATAGGAGACCCTGTGTAGAGAGAGAATACCCTGAGTGGTATACACTGGAGCCGGGTAGAGAAGAAACAGTTATGCTTTATTAACGGAGTATGGAATTGACTGTTTGCTGTTTTTGGACAATAAAGAGGATCGATTATTTGCACGAATCCTTTTGCATGGACTGTGTTTTATTAACTTGTGCCATGAAAGGCCAGAGAAGGAGAAACCAACCTGAGTAAGTGTCTTTAAAGAAAAAAGGAGTACCTATCCATTCATTTATTTTTCACTAATCGGGTAAAGGGAAGAAGGGGGAATAGAAGGCCATAGGGTCACGAGCCAAGCCTGAAAGATTTATTGTACCAATTCATCCTGGCCCCTGTTACAGATGCAAAGATCTCCATCAGTTTGCAAACTTAGTAAGTGATTAAATTGTTTGCAAATTGTCACTTTGCAGAGTTTTATGGATATGTAAAAATCAGGAAATGCTGCAAAAGTGCTGCATTTAAGTAACTGCTATGCTACTTAAGGAATTTGAATTGGGAATTGGAAATTTTATTTATTTATTTGTTTGGCTTTAGTGATCCTTTAAAGTGCACCTGTCACCTCAAAACTAATACTAATTTAGGTTGTACTAATGAAATAATCATTTTGTAAATATATAAGAGACCCCCGGAGATTAGAATAAGGGTAGGTGGTGATTGACTCCACGGTGAGCCAATCAAAGCAGAGAAAGGAGCAAATAAGGGAGAGGTATATTTAGGGACAGTGGAAGATGGACAGTGGAAGTAAAGCAGGACATCCCACCCTCCCTCCCTAGGTAAAAATGGTAATGTGATCAAAGAATAAAGAAGGGTTGGAAAAAAAAGGAAGAGGATCAAAGGGTGGCTGAGTTTGGAGAAGATCTGGATTTGTCCCAGCTACAGGCAGAAAGGAAGATGCCTGCTGGATACTAGCATCTCAAGGGAGGAGATGAGAGGTGCACAAGGTGCATTACAGGGGGGCATGGCCCCAAGTTGGGGATGTGTTGATTACCATACTAACACTTACCACCATCCTTTAAGGAATGGTGGTATAGTGGGAAAATAGGCTTCAAAATGTTAAAGGTGTATGCAGGCATCAAGGTAATTAATGGTTATATAAGTTAATGGTTATTAATATGGTTAATAAAAGCTGCGGCCATTTTCTACACATCTCTTGAGTGTATAGTCTCATTTATTAAGAATAAGTTAAGTATAATAAAGGTATTGATAGGCAGAGATGTCAGTGCACACTGTGGGAGTCAATGTATTTTAAAAAAATGTACCTTTAAACAGCATTTCTCTCTGTCATCTTCCCTGTCAGTCTGACTTTTCTTTCCTGAGTGTTAAGTGGGCGGGCTAAACAATAATTGACATTATAACGCCTCCAATCAGATCCCTTAAATCACGATATAGCAGGGATCTGATTGGAGGAGCTATAATGTCAGTCATCATCACCCAACCCAGGAAAGCAAAGGCAGGTTGACAGGGAAGATGACAGAGAGAAATACTGCTTAAAGGTACATTTTTAAAAAAAATACATATTTTATTTCATTAGTACAACTTAAATTAATATTAATGTTTTGATGTGACAGGTGCACTTTAAGCTGAACATCCCAAATGCCTTTTTTAGCCAATTGTTTTCCTTGTTATTGTCCTTAAATAGGTTAAACTGCAGATGCTGAAAGGGTTCATAAAACTTTCAGATATAATTGCCCATCGGGGACTTCAGGTGCAATTTGTCTACCTGAAGCCTTGGAGTAACTCTATAGAGACTAACAGTCAGTTTATATAAATTCTCAAGAGGTATGTTCTCCCTTTGTCAAGTTTTAGGCTGTGTTCACAAGAGCAAATTTATATATATATATATATATATATATATAAATGAGTATTGCAGTATTTTGTGATTTTTTTTTTATTGGACAAGCAGTCTGTGGACTAACACGACCGCTCTACCCCAACATATACATTTATATATATATATATATATATATATATATATATGTTGGGGTAGAGCGGTCATGTTAGTCCACAGATGCAAAAAAACAAAAAAGACTGCTTGTCCAATAAAAAAGCTATTACTATTAGATTTCAAAATCTAAAGTATATTAGTAGTAGTCTACTATTTATAAATAATAGTTAAACTATAAAGGAAATCCTGTATCAAACCCTTTGCACTCTTTCAATGTTTACATTTGTTTGATAATTATAAAAATGCCTACCAGGAAAACTCAGTCTAGAAAAAAGAAAACATTGCATTGCTGCTTTTTAGTGACCTGAATTTTCCTGGCATTACTGCAATGTAATCATTAAGTATTCACTGGTTGCTAAACGAAAAATGATTCAGGAACAAAGGCACACCAAGTATTAGATTGTACCAGAAAAATGGCAGTGACTACACCACCGGGTATGGGGTTAGAGGTGAATGCTTCATTTATCTAGATGCGTGGTTTTAGTAAGCGAGATTATTAAGTGATTAAGAGGGGTCGAATCTACATATTTGCATAAGATAGTCATGTTTAGACACTCTGTACTTCAAGTAGGTACAAAGAATTCTGGCAAACAAGAGTATGGGGCTTATTCATGAACAGTCATGTAAAAGTCAGAATTCATGCCCATTAATCCCAGTCTTCACCTATTCATCAAGCTCTGCAATATGACGAATTTGTGAGCAGTTCTCACGCTTACGATGGTCGCATTACAGATCTTTTTGAATCACATTGCGTGCATGTGCATAGGTAATTAGAATGTTCATCACACATTGATGTACCCAGTCCTGCTGTCTCCTGAGCACCCGAGCTTTCTTTACTGTCTGCACTGAGGGGGATTGAGCGGCTTATTTTTGGATTTATCATCACACATTGATGGCAGGGATCCTTCTATCTGTCTGACTACACCACACTAAGCAATAAACTATAAAAAGATGTTTAATTCTTCGCTATGGGAATCTGACACTTAATGAATGTGGAGTAAAAAAATTGCGACTATTGAAGCATAACAATCCCAAGCTACAAGAATTCACTTCAACAGTCGAATTCTCATTATGAAAAATAAGCCCCCTAGTGGTCTACTACTACTACTAAAAAGAGCCTGGTTTTATATGCCCTCAATCAGTAATCGTCAGTGTGACTCTCCAGAGCTAAGATACAACTCATACCACCACCGATGGAACTGATACACACCCGAATCAAATTTCTCTTTAAAATGGATTGGCT
>WMED01004118.1:0-21145 GCA_019650415.1 Pipa parva
TATATATATATATATATATATATATATATATATATATAAAACTGGGGGGTCTTGATGAAGTTAAAGATGAAGACCGGGAGCTCCTAAGACACACCCTGGCATCAGTGCTAACCAGGGCCGGTTCTACCGATGGGTGATGTGGGCGACGGCCCAGGGCACAATCTATTTGAGGGGCGCTGCCTCCCACATCGCCCATCGCTAAACTTGACTTCCCCCATGCCCCTCTCTGCCTCCCCCTGCCCCTCAACACCACCCCCCCCCTTGCCCCACACCCCACACTCACCTCCAACAGCATTCCAGCTATGCACCTCCTCTAATGAGGTAAGTTGAATGTGACAGCGCTCCTTGCTGCTTCGGGTCTTGTCGGCTATATTCGGCAGCTGCCGGCAAGACCCGAACATCTAAGGAGCGCCATTGCATTCATCTTACCTTATTAGAGGAGGTGCGTCACTGGAACGCTGTTGGATGTGAGTGCGGGGCAGAGGGGGGGTGGAGGCCCAGGGCACCAATAGGGCCAGGACCGCCCCTGGTGCTAACCCCACTGTTACAAAAGGATCCATCTTTATGTATCCCTTTGGACATTCTAGTTAAGCCTTATCTTTTTTGTGGGTTAACAGTATATGCTTTAGATACCTTGTAGCATTATATATGATATGTATATACAGTATATATATATATATATATATATATATATATATATATATACATATATATATATATATATATATGTATATGAGGTGATTTTCTAACACTTTTTGTGATATTCTCATGATGGTAACAGAAAGCTAATGCAGTATATTTTTTACACCTCATATTCAGCACATGTGCAATTCAAGTTACATGCTTTGTTTTGCTTTTGAGAAAGAAACAAAACAGAACCTTTATATAGATACAATGATAAACTGACAGGAACACAGTGTTTCATGCCTCATCATTCTACTCTCTGCCTCTCATAAAATCTTTATGCTATTCCCAGATGCTAGGGATTTACATGATAGCAGATGGCCACATGCAGACACACAAATCATTAAGTGAAATAGTTTTTTTGAGATTAGAGGAAAGTAAGGAAAAACATAAGTGTACATTACTATAAAAACTTACACCATAGAAACTGAATTTTGAGATTTTTGGAATATTGTGGCTTTCACATGTATTTCTATTACTGCATCCAGATGTCAATCAAGTGATATCATAAGTATTTTAGAACATGATACAAATAGATATAAGAGCTTATTGGCTAAAGTGTAAATGTGCCCTGGAGCACTCCCATCAACCCCTTAATTCACCACACTGATCTGGTGAAGTCAAATAGGTGAATTCAGAGCAATACATCTGTCCTACTTCACCATTTCAACATATTCCATTGATTGGTCAATAGTTGAATTACCTGTGCATGTGTACATGAAGTGATGAGAAGAGCTTCGTAAGTCCACTGCCATCAGAAGCGTCCAAATTAGCCACATATTCGCCACATGGCAGATTTTGTTCAATATATAAATACTGGGAAACTGCAAATAGACACATATCAAGACCTTTATGCCCCTATTCAGATTTTAGTCAGTAGCCCCCAGTGGGTGCTATCCTGTGGTGGATCAATACATTTGTTAAAATTGTTCTTATGTATTTGGTACAATTAATACATGGATCTAAAAAACAATTGATCCTATTATATATTCTGTTGTTTCAATTCTTTGTATCTTCAGACTAAGAGGCATTTGATATTTTTCAAATGGTGATGAAGGAAAGATACAATTATTGCCACTTTGCTGTGTTCTATATATCCTTTTTTTTAACATTCTTGTCATGTTCTATTTTTATTACCATTAGGATTTTCACACATGCCACTTTAAAACAAAGTAGTCAATGAAAATGTAACCAGGAAACAACAAAAAGGGGTGAATAGAAACAAAAAATTGTTCAAAATGATGGTGAACAACACTTCTTGTGTATCATATACTGTATATCTTGTAATATGCATTTGAATATACTATTTGTAAAGCAGTCAGTTGGTTTTACCACATACAGGCTATAGGGGTAATTCAGGAAAGAGCGAAGTTACCTTGCGATGCTTCTCATCAGTTCACCGAGATGGGTACGTGCTCCCTGGTCTCCTGAAAGCAGAGATCAGCGAATGCTTTAAAGGTACTTCGCCTCAGCAAGGCAACTCGAGTGGTTGCGAGGTGAGCCGAAGTACCTTTATAGCATTCACTGATCTCTGCTTGCAGGAGACCAGTGAGCACGTACCCATCTCGGCGAACTGATGCGAAGCATCGCAAGGTAACTTCGGTCTTTCCTGAATTACCCCCATAATATGTCTGTTTTCCCGTCCTTTGTATCTATGTTAAAACAACTTACTTTACAATGTCACTTCAAAATAGCTACATTTGGTACAATAAAGTGCCATCAATTACATTGAGACACAATTTACAATTAGTGATTTTAACAACAGTGATTTTATCCTTTTACAACAAATTGTGGTTAATTTAAACATTTTTAAACAGGGCAAAATTTACAAATCATGTTTTTCTATGTAAAAACAGGTGTTTGAAAAATATCAATGTTTTTCGATTGATTTTTTTCTGATGGAAACATTTCAGTCGATTTTTTTGTTAATCCTTTTTGGATGGAAAATTAGCCATAATTAAAAAAAAAAATAATCAAAATGTTTCAATCAGAAACATTATTTGTTAATCCAAAATAAAGTATCATATAATGCTACAGTACTCCTATTTCTCTTTATTCCACAGGACTAAAACGGCTTAAACAATTTTTGTGTTGCATAAAGGAAGAAACAGCTCAATTAGTCATTTTATGAAAATTGCAATTACAATGCTGCTTATAAATGTAAACCAAATGGAATGGGAATGTTGTATTTAAAATAGAATATTTGCTGATTATAAATTGCCTAGCCAGTTCTTCTATTTTGGCTACTTCTTTACCTGTTGTTTGGTATGACCTCTTACAATACTTCTGAAAAAAGCTGTGTGTACCAGCAGCCTTATTATATGACTGGTTGAGTTTTCCTAGGAAAAGAACAGTTATTATTCCTTTGACTGGATTGGTTACTCTGCTCTTGCCAGTTAGCTGCCTTGATTTCTACACTGGCACTGCTATGCATATTATTCTTGACTAGTATCTTCCTTATCATGACAGTTGTTTCAACTATCACCAATAGTACCTTGCTCGGGAAAAAAATAGATATCCTGGATAAAAGTACTGTAAATAACAGTGATATAAATTATATAAATAATAACCATAGCAGCTTAACCCATCGCACATTCAGCACGTGTTTGGTTTGCTATAGTCAGTAACCATTACATAAACAAAAATAATTTGGATACAAAGTTTTCAGGAACACCTGGATACCTCTTTTTTCAATGAATGATTAAATAAACGTACATCAAGTTATTTTTTGGTTTTCAACTGTATGTGTCACAGTTATTTGTCTTGAGTAATTGGAAGGTAAGCTGGTGTGGTTGCACCTTGTTGATCTAAATAAGTGTGTTAATCCCTGAAAATGTGGCTATGTTCTCTTGCTTTATCTATTTTGAATTTACAGCTTGTTGGAAGACGGCACTGTATGTCAAGGTATGAGCAGCAGAGGACTACTTTTTATTTTTGGGTCAGTGACTATAACAGCTTGCCAATTAATTTCAGGTTAGAGAAGATGAACGTAAGATTCCCCTTTGACCATGCTCTGACAATTAAATAAGACTACTACAATACTTTGAAGCAAGCTAAACTGCTGCAAGTAAACATTGGACATCACAAGAAATAGAAAAATCAAATCGGTGTCATTATTCTTAAACAGCTGTCTTTATTACTTCCATTTCTCTAAATTTCTGGGTCCCATCTACATTGACAAAATACTAGACACATATTAATTCACTTTATTGTTGTTTCATTTGTGGAGGCTGGGAATTGTTTGACTGTGTGAGCAGAAGCTAAAAATATCCTAGGGTAAAGGCTGTGGGAAAGACTAAAATTGCAAAATAGATTCTATATAGTATATTGATAGTCCTGCTTGACATATAAAGTCTGATAGCTGGAACTCACCAAAATTAGAGTAGTAGTCGGGTCTCTGTAATTCAGCTTTTAAGATAATCTATCTGGAGGAATTCTTTCTGAGCTTTTTAGCATCTCTTTAATTCCTTCAATATTGCCAGCCCACTCATTTACATCTAACCCCTCAGCTATGTATAATTTCATTCTGTTTGTACATAGATTAAAGCAAGCAATACGGAATAATACATGTCTGCTCTCCTTGTTTATAAAATGTCTTCATCATTCTCTTTTCTTCATTGCAAATGAGCCTCTCCTGATTGAAAGGGAACTCATGCAAGTTGTACATGGCAAGTGATCTAAGTTTGACTCTACCAACTCAAGGCTGTAGATCCTGTAAGATGATGTATGAATAGCCTGTGTAATTCAATATAGGTTCCTTTGACAAATGGAACCTGTTCTAACTAACCTTAAGCTTGCAGATAGTTGTTAATCATATCTAAACATACTAGTAAATAAATAAACATTGCCTACAGTGAACCAATGCTACGTACACAAATATGTATTTAATGAAAGCTCAACTGGAATAGTCTTGTCAAAAATGAATTAAAATCAAAAGATTTACATTTTAATTTCTTTATTTCTTACAGCTTGATTTGAAAAGCAAAGATGCGGCATAGGTTTCTTGAAAATGACAGCTCAGCGTTGTCTTTTGAATGACACTGTGAGTAAAATTTTGTGACAGTTTTCATCCAAACTTGTAGCAAAATAGTTTTGCATGTCAAAATAAGAAACGAGGAAGAGTACGAATTAAGTCACTCCAAGGTGAAAGGACAATTTGATCATGTACAATATCTGCCAGCCATATTATCAACTATACTTTGAAAAATAGCCTTAAATTCTCTATTTAATGATTTATCTGTTGAAAACGACATTAAAAAAAAATCACATTTTTAAAATATCTGTTTAATTTGAGTATATTACAGATTTTTAAACTATTGGTGTTTATTGTACTTACAAGGTTTTCTAGTATTTTAAGAAAGAGTGCACTATGGATGTTGATAAAGAAAATCCATTATTACACACAGTGTAGTCTGGCAGAATAATAAATCACTCATACGCAACTAGATAGATAGAAATAGACTGTAACATCTAGATGTGGAAAACTACATTTGAGATGTCTTAAGGCTGAAAAATATCTAACAGGTGGACTTTTTAATGTCTGTTGATTTGCTGAAAACAACAAAGATCAATAGATGCTACATGCTCGAAGTGATGTAAATGATTAGCGTTAGTAATTTTCTAAAATGTAATATATGTAATTGACTGGGAATATTTACTTACCCTATTTACTATCATAAAATATATTGTATTCATCTGTCATTTCGATGAAAATTGTTTCATTTTAATTCATATCACATCCCCTTTAGCCATGTTGTTTATGTTCTGTCAGTGATTGAGATATACTTTCAGGTTTAATCCATGCTACTATAATTGTTTCACTAGTCTCTGAAACTATTGGGCTTCCTATATAAAATAGTGTGCATTTGGATGATGGATATTTTTCAAAATATCCAGCTTTTTAAAAGGTTATAAGAAAAAGAGCTAAAAGACAAGGACCATATACGGTATATGAAGTCACTAAGACATCCTCTGAACTTATATATTTGCAAATCAGTAGCAAAATACTGTTTGTTTATACTGAGCATGCAATGTCAAAGATTATCCGGGTTATTCACTAAGGTCTGAAATGTTGTATATAGGTACGAATTCACCAGATAAAGACAGTCGCAATAGGCTGCTACTGTCGCAGTCTCATTTTTATAATGAGAATATTATCACAGTCGCGACTTTATTATGGGAAAATTGTCACAATATTAACATTAAAAAATTGTTGCAATTTTACAATGGGGAAATTGTCACGGATTTGCTATGGAAATCCGCTTAGTGAATAACCTCCATCTGAGTCTAATACAGTGGTTCTTAACTGGGGTTCGATCGAACCCTAGGGGATTGGTGAGTCGGTCTCAGGGATTCGGCAGAGCCTCCGCCACAGAGGTCAAGGAATTTATCACTAATAAGGGTGATTTATCACTAAAGAAGGGTTCGGTGAATGTGCGTATGAAAATGGTGGGTTTGGTATCTCAAACAAGGTTAAGAACCACTGGTCTAATATCTATTCTATAAAGGTCAAAATGTGCTGGCGTTATTGTGTTACTTTAATTTTAATGCAGGTATTAAAAGGAGAGGATAGAAAAGAGATTCACAAGAGTGCTCATTTAAGTCAAGGAGGCAAGTAGAGCTAGTAGGGAGCCTGAGGCAATACTACTTGTGAAATAAATAAAATCCAGTAGGTGGAGTTTCACAGGGCTCCACATGTTTTACACTGTCAATTTTGCAAACACATTTGTTTTTCTTCTGTAGAAGTTAATTTTGACAGTAAAATGCTTCTTTGTCCTGCTAAGAAAGCTTGTCTTGAACTGTTAGTCTAAATAAAGTATCATATAATTCTACAGTACTCATCTTTCTAAGATACCATTAGATGATTATTTCACAAATCTCAGGAGTCAGGACTGTTAGCAGATGGTTATCAGGAGGAAAAAATGGCACTTATTGGCAAAACTGTACTAAGAAACCATTTAAAGATACATTACAGTATCCTCTGGAATAAACTGAAAAATGAGGTGCCTTCTCAATCCAATTAAGAAGCACTCATTATTAAATTACACATTGCCACATCATAACTGCAATGTGTGTTGGGGATTGTGTAATCCAGCAGAAGTATATGGTTTCCTAGGAACCATACATGAGCAGGAAAAGCTAGGGTTATGAGTCACATTGTTACAATGATTTATAACATTACCTACCTGCCTCTTAGGGCTCCCTCTCCCAGGGGTCACCTTTTTCTTACTTGGTGCCTTGACATGAGATTCTGAGAAATCTTTACTTGCAGAACTACTAGAACTGAAGACAAATATGTTCCTAGAAGACACCTAGAGTCCTAGTCTATGGCTCTAAAATGTCATGTACTTTTACATTTCATAAATAACCAACAATAATATCACATCAGAAGTAAGAAGTGGTGCAAACTAATGGAGCTAAACAAATCAGAGCAAAAAAAAAAAAACACAAAGAAAAGAGTTCTCTAGTATAGTGCACACACACTGGGCGAAATTTACTAAGGGCGAAACGATCGCCTGAAGTTAATTTCTGACCGCACGTGCGGTATTCCGATCGATTTGCGATCGTGCGATCGTGCAAATCGATCGGAATACCGCACGTGCGGTCAGAAATTGCGGTCTGGCGGACTAAATCCGACCTTAGTAAATTTCGCCCAATAAATTTTATTCAACAATATATAACAAATATATGAAAAGGTGAACCTAAAATTGCAACAAAATCACAAAAAAAGTTAAAAACAATTAAAACTAAGAAGTGAGACCACCAAGCATGAACAAATGAATGATAGCCAAAAAGTAAATGGCTAAAGTAGGCTAAATTAGTATATATTAGCAATAAGTACTGTATATAAGCTCAAACTCAGCATTAGTATGATAAGTATAAGCAGCCCACTAATTACAATCTTCAGTCACTGTTAAATAGTGATGAGCGATGACACCAATAATCATTATTGGACCGAAAATCGATTTTTTAAATCATCAGGTTGATTATCGGCATCCAATAACAATTATCGTATTAGCATCGGTGGAAGTTAAATCAGCTGCAGCATCCTTGTGAGGAGAGGAAGGAGGATCTATCACACCTGGGTCAATGTGTAGGATAATGGGGCACTGTGCTCTGCTGTCTGACAACCTGCTCACTCTGCTGTCTGACAACCTGATCGCTCTGCTGTCTGACAACCCACTCGCTCATGTCCCTGGAAGGCAACTAAGGGCATCATCGGTACCGGAGGGCAGTCAAGCAGAAAGGCAACAGCAGAGTGATCAGGTTGTCAGACAGCAGAGCGATCAGGTTTCAGACAGCAGAGCGATCAGGTTGTCAGGCAGTAGAGTGATCAGGTTGTCAGACATCAGAGTGATCAGGTTGTCAGACATCAGAGCGATCAGGTTGTCAGACAGCAGAGCGATCAGGTTGTCAGACAGCAGAGCGATCAGGTTGTCAGACAGCAGACAACTAACTTAGATGTTAGATTCTTTGCATGTATTTTCTGAGCGGTGCATCAACAAGGGGAGACGGGTTGATGATGCACCGCTCTCCCATGTGACTATTAGGAGATGCCAGCACCGGGCTGTACACTGAAAGGAGAGGATCGCGGCTGTGAAGATTTACAGCTCCAGGACACCTTAGAGTCGGCGGCACAGATGAAGATGGAATCATAAACACGGAAGTGCTTCTAAACAGGTAAAATATTTCATTTTAGGGGCAAAATTGAAAATAAAATGCTTTTAATAAAAGTTAGTAATTAGTATTTACTAGCACATGCATTTTTTTTCAATTTTGGCGGAGTGTTCCTTTAAATAGATTCTAGAAGATCAGATCAACTGTTATGTTGTTGAATCAGATTCACTTTGATATAGAAAAAGGGATCATAAGGATTATGTCATATGGTGTTGTGTATTTGGGTTTAGAGCCCATCTACAAATAGCATGATTCATTACAACTGGGTAACAGGAATGTGAATTGTTAAAATATTTGGAAATTCCCATGAGATGAAAATAGCTGGATCTGTTCTGCTTCTTGTTAGGGAACATCATGTGGCTTCTATATATGGCTGTCATTATAACTTATGTGGTAAAAGGTGAAAGTAGTGTTCATAGGATGTGCAAAGACTAGGTTTTTAGTTAATATGGAAGCATGGACATCCTAATATTATCTACTTGCCAATGTTTATTGAGGTAGATGATAAAGACCCATTTTATGGATGATTTTTAGATGTCTCAGTGCTTAAATTGTTCAGGTTACTGTATCTAAAATAGACAACATTTTCTATAATGCAACTGATATTTTATGCAATAAATTCTTGAACCTTGACATTGTCTGTTAGCTTTTTTTTTAAATCAGAATGATTATATTTTTGGTGTATAAAGGCAGGCTAAGTCACAGTAGGAACATTACTGATATTAACATTTCTACAATATTTTGATTGTTCCTATTGTTTTCCTGCCAACATTATCTTTGTGTGATCACTTAAAATTGTATGAATAGGCACACAAGCTGTGTAAATGGTTCATAGCTTGTTTTTCATTTCTTTAAAACAATGGCAGGGTTCCCTGGTTTAATGCAGTTTTGTGGTTGATTCATTCATAATATTACCACTGTGCTATGTGTTACAATAATGCCAAGAATTTTGCAATGTTCATGTAGTGTTTTTATTTACAATTTTAATCATATCAACATGTACAGTATGATGCTTTTGCTCATTTTAATGACACTGTTCATTTGGTAGCATCTACCAATACAGGGGACATTTGCTCCCTCTCGTGAAAATATAAGCTACATGTCCTGTAAAGGAAGATCTAAGTTTTCACATAAATAATAAAATCTATCATGTTCATGATAAAGTGAATGAAAATAATGTAATGTGCCAAAATAGTTCATTATTCCCATTCATTTTATACATTAATATACATATAATACAAGTACAACTAAAATGTAAAAGGAATGTTGGGTTTAAAATAAATACAACAGGGATGTTTTGTTAATGGGAAGATGACTTTACGTGGCTGCCAAAGACCAGTCTATCTTTAAAAGTTAATCATCTGACCCCTTAAAATAACGACACTCACAATAGTGTTTGGTGGAAGTGATCTGTCACAGCTAAATTGTAAGACCAAATTATGCCAGCAGTTGCTAAATAGCAACTGGCACAAGAAGAAAAATACAGTAACAAACAGGAGTTTTTGATTGTCTTTATTAATGAGCAAAGCCTTTAGCTAAAGGTCAATAAATAGATCAATTGTAACTCACCAATATTAAATAATAAATATGATAGTGCAAATAAAACTGATCTTTGCCTTAGCACTGACCATTCCTGTTCAATACTGTCTTGAAAATGCATATTTAATAGGCCAATATCTAGGCCAATATGATTTAAGTGAATGCCATCATTTCTCAATAGGGCTGTATTATCATTTTCCAGTTTTTTTACCTAATAACAATGCTCCCAATGCCCTTGACAAATAGACATGTTCAACTTGGCTTTACATTTTTCAATTGCTTTATGGCTTTTGGCTCCTCTCCATACATTTTTCGATACTATGCAAGACCATTTAGTGATCAGACCAGGTATTAGATTGAAGCATGTAGCAAGGTCTTTTTAATTAGACAAATTAAGCTATCATTTTTAACTTTAACTTGGTCGTTACTCCCAGCATGTATCAGTAAAATCCTAGGACCTGGGCTTATACCTCTCATTTGGCATACCTTTGAAATGATTTGTTTCCAAAGAAGGCCCCTAATACCCTTCTACCTTATCTTTATTAAATCAGCAAGAATGCCCAATGACCTTCCCTAAGGATGCATCAAGGGCAGGCTCTTTTAGCTTCCCAATATACAAACGTACATAAGAATCTCATAGTATCCAGTCAAATATAACTTCTAAATCTGTGAGACCATCTGAAAATATGCTTAATTCTGTTATCTAAAAAACACTTGCATTTTGCTTCTGTAGCAACACCAATATGAAAAGAGTAAGTTCTGAAAAACTCTTCATGTATGCCAATACTCTAAATGGATATTTTGAATAATGCCTGAAATTGATTTTGTAACAAAAAAGACCCATTGGTGTGACATTAAAGAGGCCCCACATGGGACCCTCTTATATTTAGAAATTATAATAACAACTTAACAGGACATGCTGAACTGCCAATGGCTCGTAATATAACCTTTCTACCTTTGCCTGTTAATTTCAAGCAAGCTGTTGTACCACTGACCATAGTGTTAACATAATGAATATCGCCCACCCTATATGTTGAAGGAGAGACAAACTCACTATTCCTAAATGCACCAATAAAGGCTATGGAAAATGCTGTGTTTTGGCAAGAGTTACTACCCGCTGGTCCCATGACTAAGAAATCATCCAATTATTGCAAGATAGAATCTAGACCTGTTTCTTGTTGAGCTACCCATTGGATGAATGCGCTGAATACCTCAAAGTAATAGCAAGATATGTAAATGAAAGCAATCCATATGTACTGGTAATAAAGGAATGCTGATTCAATATCAGATTTTTCAAGCAGAGCATTACTTTCAAAGTTCCTAATCACATTTAGGGCTTTGTTGAATGACAAGTATTGCACTTTTGACTCTTCTTTATATATATACTGTCATTTAATGATAAGCCTTTGGGGAAGGATAAATGGTGAATTTGGTGATATTTTCCATCCTTCCTTTTTGCATTATATAGGAGAGATCCGCAGACTGGGGAAGGGACGTTTTTCAAAAGGTCCTGTCATGCACCCCAGTTGAATTTCTTTTTGTAGTTTTTGGAGGACTTCTGGGTATATTGAGTTGGCTGATCTAAGGTTATTGGCAAATGAAGTTCAGAAGATTGTATAAATGGAATCCAAAAACTTATGTTGAAACCTTTGTCAAGTACACTTGCATAGGATTTATTGAGATACTGCTTTAGTTCCCTGTTTACCAGTGTCTTCACTCGTTGTAGTGGTGGTTGCACTTTTAATCCCTCCCAATTTGGCCTTTTTAAAGCATCAATCGCTGGGTATAAACCTCCACAGAATGTGTATTCATGTTTTAATCTGCAGTTCACATACCATTGACAACAGTTTTTGTTAAACATCCAGCATATTCCTTTGTGTCCTGTTGAATGAAATGTACATTTTGATGCATTAGATCAGTGTGGGATCATTATTAGCATCCAGAGACTCATATCCTGGCTATCCCATCTTGTGTTGTGCCTAGCCACCACTCTGCACCTAATTTGTCCATCATATTGCAGCCAGCATAGACCTCTGTAAGTCTTATAAGCACCACATATGGGTTCTAGGTATGTGAAAAGGGGAGCTCCTTTGTCTGAATATTTTTTGTATATCATACTACCATAGGTTGTAAAGCCATGAATCCAATTATTGATGGCATGTGGCAATTGTGTATTACTTTTGTCGGTATTGCCAGGGCATCTATATGATCTATTGACTGAGTCTTTATGGGGGTGTATCAGTGAGAAAACTTCAATATATAGACCTGACCATATTTTGTCTTTAATTGCTTGCGCAAGATACAGACTTAAATTTGAGGCAGATTCACATAAGTGGTGGTGCTTAGTGTGCCTTGTGAGCTCAAGTTGGAGTTCGGGGGGGTCAGTTACTGTTGTATTCCTAAGTCAGTTAGTGTGTATTAATGGTATATAAGCAATATTATCATTATGTGGCTGGCGCTCTAGTGCCTGATCTAGTTTGTCTAATATCAATTGTAAAGAATTCCAAACAGCATTACCTTCCCCTATGCCTGATGCAGTCTCATCTTCCCTTACCTCTTCCATAGCATACTTACACTGGTTGATAGAGTTGGGGATTGTATGGCATCCATCTTGGACCTCAGTGTGCCCTATCTATTTACTTGCTCCTTTCATTGGATTCCTGGTACTGGCATTTGCCTTCTGCTTCTCAGGGATATTGGTGCAGCTTTCCTGTGAAGTACCTTGTACTGCCTGACCACCCCTGTGGCTCACTTCCAGCTTCATGACACCACCAATGCTGCTTGTGCGTAATGAGCCTAAGATTCAGGCCTACTTTTTCTTTATGTGCGACCCTGCCACGTGGCTGCAGTAGCGAGCAAGTGCCAGGGGTGAGGTGCTAAAGCTGGTTGCTTGTTTAATACTTCTGGGTTGCAGAGCAGAGGGAGTAAGATGGCGCTAAGTGGGAGGAGCTATGAGCAGCTCAAGTGGATCACGGCTCAGATGTCAGTTCAGAGTGAGCAGGAGGACTGTTATTTACAGCCCTGAGACTTGTTCTGCTCCTTCTGCAGCTTGTCTGAAATTGCTGCACTGTAATTACTTTAGGAGTTTTCTATACTCTTTTTTTTTTTTTTCCCCTATGGTAGTAGTCATATCACCCTTTATTTAAAAAAAAAAAACATTGAAAGAAATTAATGAAAGTGACATGTATGGTATCTAATTAGAAATAGAGGCTATTTTACTTTTGATAGTTCAATACTATTTAGCAATACTAGCAGCAACAAATTTAACTGTCTCCAGCCATGAACCTCAAAGAGTACTGTTTGCCTCTTCCA
Organism: Pipa parva; assembly: GCA_019650415.1. Taxonomy (NCBI): domain Eukaryota; kingdom Metazoa; phylum Chordata; class Amphibia; order Anura; family Pipidae; genus Pipa; species Pipa parva. Next base: position 13,213 of record WMED01004118.1, read on the forward strand.
CAGGTAGAAGAAATACAAATTTGGGGACTATTTACTAAGACAATTTTAACCTTTCCACTAAGTTCACCCAGTAGTGCTGTAACTTTTAATTTCCCTATACTTTTTGGATCCCCTGATTTTTAAAGGATTGAAAAAATTAAAATAAATGATTGTTGATACCGTATATATTGATCACTTGAATGGAGCACACTTTACAGTGTCTTTCATTGGAGTCACCTAAACTTCCATTACAAATCGATATTGACATTCTTTTTAAATGGGAAATCTTTTTCAAAGTGGCAGAACCAACTCCATTGGGAATAATGGGTTTTTGCCATCCTGAAGCAGGCAGACACTTTTAGACAATAAAATTTGCTTGGAACAGCTTTTGTAAATATGAAAAAACAGAGATATCCATGAAACTAGGCTGTTTCTCCTGCATGCCCCCTCCCCCCCAAACTCTTTTAAACTTAGAAACTGCATCAGTATTCACTGCTTTTCCAAAAGATGCTCGACTGGAAGGACTCCATGCTGATCATCTAGCACAGATAGCAAGAATATATCTGCCAATCAATTAAGAAGCTGGGAGAGCTTAATATTTTCTTTTATAAAACTTACCTGTGTAATATAAGGGAACCTACAGGAGGATAGGAACCATCTGAAAATGATGTCATGTTATGCATAGGGAACTCTGTTAACGGCATTACACCAGCTGAGTTTTTAGAATATAATGTAGATATCCTGCTGGCAAAGAATCTTACTTATAGACACTTCTATTGTAGATTTTCTAGCCTGAGATGCTGCAGAAATAAATTTCACTTACACACTGTGAGGCTTACTGAGGTTTCTAAATGAAAAATTCCAGTGTACTCTTTGGTGTAACTGGCAGAGATTAAATGTAAACATGGCTACATTTAAAGAGGGTTATTTTCTTCTGAAATGGTTAATTTGCATTTATGTTCCTTTAAAGGGGAACTTAAGTTATAGGCTGGCAAGCATGATATATGACTTTCTAAATTAACCCATTCAGCTAGGCAGGGGGCTAGCATGCCAAGCCAGCCTTTTAGCCTTGCCCTCCCTACCAGTTCAGTAAACCTTCTTAACTTTTCAGAGCATTTCAGTAACATTTCATGAACATTTTTTTCTCCAATACAAGAGCAAAGAATACCTTTAAGAAACCAGCAACACCAGAAAATGAAAATTACAATTGAGTTGGCGTGGCAGTTATTCATAGGCAGTACATGTAATAACTTCATAGATGATGTTTATTGTTTTGTGTCATCTCTCTTTGCTAATTTTAGCAAAATTTGTGCTTTCTGGGGCACTTTATAGTTAAAAACAGAATACAAGAAAGAGAACATACTCAAAATGATAAATATCAGAAAGCATCTTAAAATATATATATTTTTTTGCAGAACTGCGTGGGAGTTATACCAATCTAAATTGAATTTACTGTTTTTATCATGCAGACAAACCATGCAAGGCTATCAGTTCCTAAAACCTCTTGTTTGTATACCAGATGAATTGTTTAGTAACTACTTTAAAGTTCATTATATTTTGTTCTGGAAGTTCAGCATCTCATTGCCAAAGTTCCATTGTGGAAAGTTCTAAATCATTTTTTTTTTAATATTTTGTTAATACAAAGCTAGAATATCTTGAACCAGAGCATGAGCAACTATGTTGCAATGTTTATTAATATCCCTACCATACAGTATATACTTTTACATATTCTGTATTTTGTTGGGTGAAAACTGCATTTATGGTTATATGGCAGCAGTTTTTATGGGTAATGATTATTTTAGACCATCTTTTTTACATTCCTATCTGCAAATATTTATTTTTTTATTATCTGTTCATAAGTTTATGTTTTTGAACAAGGTCAAACTGTTCTCTAGCTTTTTAATAAATGTGCAAGCCTAAATTTAACTCTAGCATCTAATAACTAGTTCTCATAAAATCCAAGGATTTAAAAAAGCTTAGATAATTTATCAAGTTTACTACACAGTTCCCTCACCATCATTACAAATGCTAGTTTAAAATCTACTATACATAATTAAGACCCTAGTCATCATTAATTAGAATATTCCAATATCTTTACCTATATTTGTTTCTCTTTGTGCCATGTGGAATGTGTTTCCATGGGAATTTTCTGACTGATGTCATATGTACCTGGCTGCCGAGATTTTATAAGCCCCTTTACATTATTGCATTTTTCTCTTGAGCAAATGAGATAAAGTTTTTTTCCTGTGTTAAAGATTGTAATGATTAAAGAATGTGTTAAAGAATGGAATGATTTCTGCAACTGGGGATCTGATATTGGAACATTATAATGACAGGCTAGATAGTTTTATATAGTTACATAGTTTTATATAGATAGTTAAGTGTATAACCCTAGCTTACTTCCACCGAGTGGAAGGTTGGCACCCTACCAAGAAGATTACAGAGCTATTGTTCATGTCTCACTGATTCAAATAAGAGACGGCAATGCTAGGCTTAAAACTGTTAATTGTCCATAAGATATCCTCATTGAAAAGTCCATAACTGTCTCTATCCAAACTAAAGATCTGCATTGGTTATTTCAGTTGTTCAGCAGTATCCATATAATCATGTCCATTGCAGTAGGCCTAGTTTGGAAGATATCGCATGGTGAAACCTTTTAACTTTAGAAATGTATTGTGTATGTGCAACTAGGTTATTGACCTGTTAGTAATTATTTTGCTTATTTACATACATAGTTACATAGTTAGTTGGATTTCAAATACCTATGTGTTAACTTAGATATTATGGTTGTACAAGTTGTTTTTAACAAAGTGCTTGTAATTATGTAACCTTGTATTTAAATTCAGCTTTTACACTTGTATAAGCTTGATATCACATACACATGAGCTTGCTATTGTTTTATTTTGCTCCACAGTCAAGCACATTGACCACTGGAGTTGTTGTCAAAGTAAGATCAAGGATTTGGCACAATTCCTCTGGTGTTCCAAGCAATCTGGTCAACAGTTGGCTCACTTTGTTGAACTGACTTCAAAATCCTTAGGACCTAGTCAGAGCTGTTGGGTAATATATTTTTGAGAATGATCTAGAAAGATATTTGTTTGCTGAGGGTTATAAAATGGTGGAAGGGCATCTACTTGGGCAGAAGTTCACCTAGGAGTAGACATATTTCCCAGAATTTTTCCTGAAAGGGTTTTTCCTGCTTGATTGCATGGGTTTTACATTCTGAAGGTGACATGGATGATAACTTGAATCCTTTGATGATGTATTTTGGTTTAATGTTCATGACTTAAATATATTCTGTTTATAGTATAATTTTACCTTATATTCAGTGTTTTAAATCAGTATATCAACATATTATCGTATTTACAGTATTTTATGTATTTTCTTTTGAAGTTTAACTAAACCTTTAATAATTACATTATATAGGTTTTTATAATAAACAGTATATTAAAACAGTTTAAATGGTTCTGTATCCAATGTCTTTCTGATTTACTTTTTAATAGTTTTGTTGTGATTTACTGGTTGTTGCTCGTTGGGCAAAACACATTAAGGTTTTTATTTCAGCCTTAGAGGATGCCCATGTGTCTTTTTTGTTGTCCTTAATAGGTTTAAACAATGATTATCACAAAACAGAGTATTTAGGTATACACAGTGGATTATCCATTTTAACAATAGTTGACCACAACTCTTTGGACATAGGATTTTAGTCAGTTTTTCAACCCATTTGAAAAAAAACTTTCTTTAGATTACAAAACAATAATTTGTCAAACAGTGTGAAGCGCATAATACGCTAGTATGAAAAAAAAAAATAGGGCTCAATGCAAGCTGATGGTATTTACTTAGTTTCGGACACACCAGTGTATGATGTGCATACGCCGGACCTGGAATGGTGGGTGTTGCATTTTGGACTGTGTATTATACGCTGAGCCCAAAAATGCAACACACAGGAAGTGATGTGAATGCAGTGGAAGCATTCACACTGTCGCTAGTAAGTTCAAAAGAAAAATATGCTCGGCTTATTATTGTGTGAAAAAATAAAAATACGGCTTATTATTGTGTGAAAAAAATAAAAATACGGCTCAATGAAAGTCGATGATACTTACCTAGTTCCGGACACACCAGCGTATGATGTGCATATGCTGGGTCCGGAATATTGTGTGTCACATTTTGGCTGGTGTATATATGCTGTGCGACACACAGGAAGTGATGTGGACTCTGAGGGAGTGTTCACACTGTCACTGGTAAGTACAATAGAAAAATATGCTTGGCGTATTTTTTTTTTCTTCACATGAGCGTATGATATGCTGCGCATCATACGCTCGTGTGAACGCAGCCTCAGAAGTCACTAAACTTTGCTCCTTTAGGACATGTGGGTGTAACCGATAAGGTCCTGGTGCCCTATTTACAGATAATGTTTCTAATCTAATTGATATTTATCTACTGTGGCCCATTCATAGTTGCATTAATGCAATTTTTCCACTAGACATTCTCTATTGTTTTCTCTTTTGCATGCAGAGAGATGATACATTTGTTCCATGAGTCTGTCTGTTCCCCATCCTCAGCAGCCAACATTTTAATTTTTAGGTTACCTACATGCTCGGACCTTGACTTTTTACAATTTATGTATTTATCTTCCTAAGTTTCCATACAAATCAACAGCAACAAAACACAAGCTGCTTGACTAATAATTAATGACATCAGCGGTAAAATATAAAGTTATCTCTGCTTACTGCCAATAATAAAATCACTAAGCAACTATAAATACCTGAGAGAATAATTAGTCTACCAAATATCACACTCTGGCATTAGAGAGACTGAAAAACATTCAGCAAACAATAAATAAACTTGATAGATGCAGTTAAAATACTTATTGTCCTATGTACATTCTCTATGTAAGTGTTTCTGCTTAATACATTATTATGGACAGTTTACTATAAAATCTAGTTGTCCATATGCCAAACCCCCTTTAATGGGTAATTAATCTGATGCTGAACAAGGAACTTAGGCTAGGTTCACACTAGCGTATTATGCTCAGCTCATAATACGCTAGTGTGAAAAAAAGAAGAAAAATACACCAAGCTTATTTTTCTTTTGAACTTACCAGCGACAGTGTGAACACTCCCTCAGTATTCACATCACTTCCTGTGTGTCGCATTTTGAGCATAGCATATAATACGCCAGCCAAAATGGCTACAGGCTGTTATCAAGCCTGACACATTCAGTGGAACTCATCAACAGGATAAATCATTTACAGAGGTCTATTAACCCTTAGCAACCAATATGCAGTCAGCTTTCTTTGGTATCAGGACATAAGAATAAAAAAAGACAACTTCTGATTGGTTGCTGTCTGTAAAGTTTGCCCCGTTTAAAAATTCCCCTGACTGTTTTCTACAGTATGATGTCATTTCAGAGTGTTTCAGTTGCATCACATCACAATTTGAGCTTCTTGAGTAGTCACACTTTTGAGTAACATAGGAATTAGATATTACTGTGTATAAAATCAGTTTGAGGCTATCCTGTTTACTTTTGTTTGCTTCACAACCAACTGACACTTGTCAAGAACATACAAATCATGTATAGTCATGTGGTGTGCTCATGACTTTCTTTAGATCAATCTATTTATTCTTCTCAGAATCAACATGATTATATTATCCAATATTTTGTAAACCAAATTTTGCACCTTTTGCTTGTCAGCAAGTCAAGAGAAAGAAAAACACAGAGCTGTGAAATGAAAAAACAAATATATCAGCCTACCTATTTGAATTTATTGCCATTACATTCTAAGAAATAAATATAAAAAACACAGTAGGAAAGAAGACAGTTTTTTGAAATTGTACTTTAAATTGCCTCCTTAGGCCTGTTATAAGATTACTCCTAGTGAGGAAAATATATTGATTTATACGAGATCTACTAATGATAGCAATTTACTATAGATGCTGCTATAGCTTTTTCTTGCTTTTATTAGTATAGGCAGATGTATCACTGCACAGAAAGTATGTCCTTGGCAGGTTTACCAGCTGTTGTTTATGTCCTCTTATTTGTTCATTAGGTGATGCTTGAGCAGCTCTTGTTTATTTTGCCACATAATCTGTTTGCACAGCACATTTGTGTCAATTTTCTTTTCTGAAGCAGAAAAAAACGGATTTGAACACTAACCATATGTTCCACTTTTACAGAATTAACTTTTTTTTTAATGTCTAGCTTGTATTGTTTTCACACCCATCTACTGTACAGAAGGTTCAGCATATTTTCTTGGATTGGGGATTTTGTTGTTGTTGTTATTGTGTTAATACTAAAAAATTCTTTACAGGTGATAATCAGTTAGTTGACAGACAACATTACTACTATGAATTACACCATTGAGGTGAATAACTAGCAAATATTCCCCCTTCTTTCCCACTGTTTTGTGTATTTTTGTTAGTGTGCCTTTTCAGGTTAAGTCCCTGAGAAAACAGTTATATTAAAAGTAATTTGGTGTGCTTATTAAATTTATATGGCACACCATTCAGGTGATGTTAAATACCTGAAAATCATTCTCCAAACTCAGCACCATTTACTTCCTGGTAATGCAACCTAATATAAAGCTGCTAGCTGCCAACTTTATGGCTCGCCAAAAGGCGCAATCTTTAACAGAACGGCAGTGGTTTAAAGCTTAGGAGGAGAGGGATGTGGGTGCCCACCTTCAGCCTGCATGTTCCGTAGAACATGCTACATGTAAGAATGTGTTCCCTTTAAAAGATACCTAACAAAATTCTGTCCACGCTGCATAAAATGAAATTGCCATAGATTGCTTGTTTCATATCATATTCACAAATGTGCACCACATTTCAGGGGTACAAACCCTCCCTACATAAGGTGCAATTAGCAATAATTATGTGCCATCTTTAAATCATTATAAGAATAGTGATATCATGTGATCAATTAATAACTGGTGTGAAGAAAAAAGGTATAACAAATACTGTATATACTATCTATGGGATAAATTATGATAATAATTTGCTATCTACATGACAGAATTGTGATACCTAACAGGGATGCAAGACTACAATACCTTTAATAACTGCTCTACAATTTTTGTGTGTGCGCCTGAGGGTTAAAAAAAAATCAGGATTCAGGACCCAAAACAGAATTATAACCTTGGCCAAAAATTATAGTCTAAACAAAGCTATGAAATAAAGAAACCAGTACGCTGGGTCTGTGCACATTTCTAATGAAGCAAATGTAAATTGCCATTGTATCTTACTAAGAATACATTCATTGAAAAATCATTTATTTTACACTGTTGAAATAAAATTATGGGTAATTGTTTTTCTCATGCATAATGAGTCTTAAGCAAATGCCCAGAGCTGTGCAGATTCTGCTGCAGACATTAATGACACATAGATATAGGGATTAATTATTTAACAAAAACAAGAAATTTAACAAAAATCACCATTACCAGAAACATCATTCAGAATTTGAAGTTAAACCAGCATCATGGTGTTTAGAATGGCTTTTATTTAATAATAGTGAGTAAAATGAGGAATTGCATATATTAACTGTTAATGCTGCACATATTTACCAGATGTTTTATGTCACTTGAAAAATGAACTAAAGGGCATATTTATCAAAAAGCAAATTCACCTGCCAAGCTGACTTTAGCACACTTTAGCACACTTTAGCACACTTTAGCACACTTTCCAGCAATTCTGTGCTAGTGTACATTACACAATTCTGCATATTCATTAAACTGCACATTGTTGTGACGATATGGTTAATTGTTGCAAAATACTTTCTATGCATATTTACGTGTATAGCAGCTATATTGTGTGTATAGTAGCAAAATTTTACCTATATAGGAGCATTGTAATGTAATATTCACATGGGTTTGTTTAACCCTTTAACTACCAACCGAATTTTTTTTTTTTTCACCACTTATTCCCAAGCAGTTTTTAAGCATTTTGCGCTGTATGTG
>WMED01004119.1:0-21144 GCA_019650415.1 Pipa parva
TTCTTTGGCAATGTTTGAGTTTGAGTCATTATTTCTCTATCAGGTAAGAAAGTTATTATTGTAAGAATAACTTCTATTGTGGGTAAACTGTTTGAAGGTTTTCTAAGAGATGCTGGAGTATCTCAATCCAAAGAAATGTATAACTCCATATCAACATGGGTTTATGAGGGATCGACCCTGAAACACAAATCTAATTAGCTTCTATGAGGAGGTCAGTTATATACTGGACCAGTGGAGTCACTGGATGTCATATACCTTGATTTTTCCAAAGCATTTGATACTGTGCCACATAAAAGGCTGGTACATAAAATGAGGATGCTTGGACTGGGGAAAATGTGTGTAAGTGGGTTAGTAACTGGCTCAATGGTAGGAAACAGAGGGTGGTTATTAACTGTACATAACTCACACTTGGTTACTATTAATAGTAGGGTAAACCCGGGGATCAGTTTTGGGCCCTCTTCTCTTCAATATATTTATAAATGGCCTTGCTGGGGGATTGCATTGTAAAATATACATTTTTGCAGATGATACTAAACTGTGTAAAGTAGTTAATACAAAGGAAGATAGTACTTTATTGCAGATGGATCTAGATACGTTGGAGGCTTGGCTAGAAAAGTGGCAAATGAGATTTAACACTGATAAATGCAAGTCTAGATTATTTTCTAAATGGGAAAACACTGGGCAAAACAGACATGGAAAATGACTTGGGAATTTTAGTTGACAAGAAACTTAATTTTACCAACCAGTACCAAGTGTTACGCAACACTGGAGCCCTGCCATCAAACCCTCCAATTCACCACTCTGATCTAGTAAAGGCAAACAGGTGAATTCGCAGCAGTATGCCTTGCAGAATCTGCTCCTTCCACAGACTCTGTCGCATGCTGCATATCCGAATTACCTGTGCATCCACTTGCAAATTGATGCAAAGAGCTCCATAAGTCCAAGACTGTTGTAAGTGTTCGAATTGGGTGTAAATTCATCACATCGCAGAGTCTGTTAACTAAGCAGGGTTGGAGAAGTTGTGAAAGATGCAAATTCAGACATTTACATTACAGTTCGCCCTCTAATGAATGACCCCCTAAAAGTTATGGTTGCTAGAAAACTGGAGGTGGGATTTTGATCCAGGGAATTATTCTGATTGCCATATTTGGAGTCAGGAATTAATTTTTTTCCCTAATATGAGGATAATTGGCTCTTGCCTCATGGGTTTTTTTGCCTTCCTCTGGATCAACATTGCAGGAAAATAGGCTGAACTGGATGGACTTGTGTCTTTTTTCAACCTTATAAACTATGTTACTATGTTAGGCAGGGCTCCTACTGCCCATCTGACTATGCCGCACTATGCAAGAAACCATGTTCAACGTTGTTTGCTTCTTCCGAATGGGAATCTTCTGTTTAGTGAATAAGGAGTAGAGAATCACAGCGTAGCAACCAAAAGTGATGAGAATTTACTTCAACAGCCAAATTCTCACTTTGATGAATAAGCCCTACAATCTTCATGATTGCTTCCGTTTCCATGCCGACCGCTGCCAACCAGTGAAACAATAGCAGTAAGGAAAATTGACATGCAGCCCCCATTATTGACACTTAATCACAGCAAAAAATAAAAAATGTATAAACCTTGTCTATATTCTCTCAGAAAAAAACAAATGACCATATTAATATTCTATGCATTTCCTTTTTGAGGAAAATAACACTATGCTATGCTTTGGTACATTTTGTTATCAACTATCTTGGATTGCTCGGCTGAAGGGAAGATTTAGCTAATCCTTAAAAACCTTCTAGTGCTGAAGATTTATAGAAAGTGTATGCCTGCCAGAATCCAGGTGCATTTTTACTCAATAACCCCACCCAATCAGTATTTTTTTTAAATAAAAACATATGTTTGTGGGTCTGAGCCCAGAAACACACACAATATTTTTAATATGCTAAATCTTTTCCACTGTTTTGTGCAAAAGGTTTTTCAAACAACATGCACGTGTTGAGCTCTTGAGTTTAAAAAATAGTTTTTGTATAATGCAAGCCATTTTAAGGTTAATTTATCAACAGCGGCAATCTTTTACTGAGGTCCACTAACAAAGAGTAACTAACTAATTAGACATTAGCTTTAATTATTCTAAATGGCCACTGAATGCTAACTGCTGATGGACTGCTATTGGTTACTAGAACTCAATATTTGATTTCCCCTCAAAACAAATTCCTTAATTTTAGGGCCAGCACAATAAAATGTAAGGACTCCTTGAAACATTTCTTTCTTTATGTTCAAATATAAAAGTATCTGATTTTACAGAACGTTATGCTATACAGTATAAAGAGTATTTCAAACAATAATGCATAAAAGCTGTCAATGTTTAGTAAATAATGACAGAAAAAAATCTAGGGGTATTAGATAACTATCTTTTTGCCTGTTTGTGTTTATTATCACAGCAATGATCCAGGCATACTTCTTGATTACTGGCTTTCCATTTTGGAGTAATCATAGTAGTGGTACATTCATCCATCTAGTTAAAGAATCCTTACTAAAAGGGATAACTGGAATTACAGCTCATCTTTAAAAAATTTGACAAAAAAACCCCCCTGCTACATCATTGTTTCCTATTAAAAAACAAATTATGATACATTCTTTATTACTTGAATGATCTTAGAGTTCCTGGTCAACTTTTTACAAACTTTGTACAATTATTATGGGGGTAATTCAGCATAGTGCAAAGTTACCTCTGGATCCTTCACATCACTTCGCAGAGGCTGTTATGCGCTCACTGATGTCTTGCACGCGGGCATCAGCGAATGCTTTAAAGGGATTCCAGTCTCGGTGAGACCACTCGAGTCGCCTCGCCGAGACTGGAATGACTTTAAAGCGTTTGCTGATGTCTGCGTGCAGGACATCAGCGAGCGCATAACAGCCTCTGTGAAGTGATGAGAAAGATCCGGAGGTAACTTCGCACTATGCTGAATTACCCCCATATATGTGCATAAATAATGTGTAATATTTAACAAACCGTCGATTTTTACCGAATTTAGTTTTTAAAAGTAAATAATATTCTTCTCACCTAACAATAATCCAATCCTTCTTTCTAACATTTATTGTACCACAATGGAGAAGAACAACCATCAGTGTTGCTAATGAAATTATTAAATCATGAGTTAATATTTATACACATAAATATATGGATTTTTCTAGGTCCTCCAGCTTTCTCCAGTTTGACCAAATTAGCCATAGTGTATGTGTGTGATTGTGTATGAAAATTAGTTCATAAGCTCTATTGGGTCAGAGACTGAAGCATATTACCAGGGGTGGAACTATAGTGGTCAAAAGCAAGGACCCTTCATCACATGCAGTGCCGCCCTCAAACACCGAGTAAGCCTTAAGAGGGGTGTGGGAGGCAGACTCCATAGGGAATGTGGGGTGTCCAGTGCCCATCCTTCACAGGGCCCAAAGGAGGGGCATACCTGAGAATTCTTTGACACCAAAGACCTGGAGTTCAGCTTTTTGCTATGTCAGAAGACTGAGAGGGCTTAATGATGCAAATTATGTCACCAAAAGGGGTGGGGTTATGCAGCTTGAGGGTAATTTAATTGGTTTGGGGGAAGAAGGGCTGGTATTTGGGCGTGGAACAGGGTCGAGTTAGGATGGGGTAGAGTTTTGGGGAAAGACAGCAGACTAGAGAACTTGAGGGTTTCCCTTTAGATCAGATGTTGGCTTCTCAAACCCAGAAATCTGGAAAATTCTCAGGTCTGGAGAGGGGGCCACTGTATTAATCTTGCACCTGGGCCCCAAGGAATTTAGTGATGCCAGTGCATATTACTAGACTCTGTATATCACTGTGTAACTTGTTAGCACAAAATAAATACCATGATTATATAAACAGCTAATTGAAAAACAGTGGTAATATCATTCAGCTTTGTCATTGTGTCTGCGTATTCAATACATGTTGCAAATACCCTAGTAATGAATACCTGCTTATGGAGTATGGTGAAAAAAAATAAAGGCTAGAAAAAGAAAAAAGAAAAGTATCTAGTTTACCTCTGCTTTGTTGTAGTTAATCTCAATGAGACAGAATGCTTTTATGCCTGTATATACAAAACATGACTCATTTTTCTGACATCATAAACATCTGGGAATGAAAGAAGTAAGGAATGAATGTTACAGGGGAAGATATAGTATAAAGCCGCAGTACATGATTGATGGCATGCGTGCAATGTACTTTGCCCCTCCTTCTCTGTAGTAACACACCTTATTTTCAACACACCATATGTTCATGTCTTGTGTTAAAGAAATATACAGTACTGCATTTGAGTTCATTCTGTTATGTTAATTCTGCTTGAAAAAGACATTTTTTTATTCCATTTTTGATTTGGAATATACTCAAACTCAAGACACCTGTTTTTTTTTTTTTTTCAATTGAAAACAGATCGCACACTTTGAAACACACCCTAAATGTTTTACCAACAATTTTATTAAAAAAAACACATGTGAATAATGCTGAGTGCATACAAATCCAACAAGAAATGCAAACTGTTTTCTTATGTAGTTTCTTTTAAAAAAAATACATTGGATATTAACAAAAACACAAATGCACAATTAAGAGAAATATATATATATATATACGCCCACTGTATGATCTGATATAGCCTGAACCGTGCCTATGTTTATTACTTGAAAATTTGTTTCACATATTGATGTAAAAATAACAATTGATAGTTGCCAAAATATACTAACACAAATACTATCGATAATTGTATTCTATACATTTTCTTAAAAAAAACAAACTAAAATATGATATTTTGGACAGTGTTATAGATTGTAAGCAGAATGGGACAGGGACCTCCAAACTCTTGTGTCATTTAGCTCTTGGCTCATTTGGCACTCAAATAGTTACATAGTAACTTAGTTTATAAGGCTGGAAAAACACACAAGTCCATCCAGTTCAGCCCATTTTCCTGCAATGTTGATCCAGAGGAAGGAAAAAAACCCACAAGACAAGTCAATTATCCTCATATTAGGGAAAAATTCCTTCCCAAATCCAAATAGGACAATCAGAATAATTCCCTGGATCATGATCCCACCTTCAGTTTTCTAGTACCCTTAACTTGCAATGTTCTTACACTGAAGGAAAGCATCCAAACCTCTTTTGAACTCAAATAGATAATGGAATCAACCATGACAACTTCTTCAGGCAGTGAGTTGCATAGCCTCACAGTTCTTAAAGTAAAGAACCCCCTTCTATGCGGGTATAGAAACTTTCTTTCCACTAAACGTACAGGATGCCCCTTGTTATAGTTACAATTCTTGGTGCGAATAGATTGTGGGAGAGATCTTTGTACTGACCTCTGATATGAATATACATGGTTATTAGGTCACCTTTTCAACTTCTTTTTTCAAGATCAAACAAATCTGATTTTGGACATCTTTCTTCATACTCCGCCTACTTAGATTGTAAGCTCTATGGGACATGGACATCCATCCTCTTGTTTCAATCATGACCTGGCACTTAGAGTGATGTATTTTCTTGATAATATGCTTGTAATTTACTTCACTTGTCTCACTTAGGGGGTAATTCAGGAAAGTGAGAACTCACCTTGTGATGCTTTGCATCAGCTCACCGAGACTGGTACGCGCTCCCTGGTCTTCTGCACTCAGAGATCAGGAAATGCTTTAAAGGTACTTCAGCTCGGCGAGGCGACTCAAGTTGGTGCAAGGTGAGCCGAAGTACCTTTAAAGCGTTCACTGATCTCCGAGTGCAGGAGACTAGGGAGCGCATACCAGTCTCGGCGAGCTGATGCGAAGCATCGCAAGGTGAGTTCTCACTTTCCTGAATTATCCTCTTAATCCTTGTCTGTATTATTACTGGATTGTACATCGCTGTGTAACCTTGTGGCACTTTAAAAATAAAAATATACATACATACTCTAGTTTGCTCATTCCTTTTATTACTTTAGTAGCCCACCTTTGAACCTGCTCAAGCTCAATTACATATTTCTTGTGCACTGGTGCCCAAAACTGCACACAGTATTTCATGTGTGGCCTGACAAGTGCTTTGTAAAGCAGTATAATTATGTTGTCATCATGTGCACCTGTGCCCCTTTAGATGCACCCCATGATCCTATTTACTTTAACAGCTGCTGCTTGACACTGGTTGCTAAAGTTAAGTTTATTGTCAACTAAAATTCCCAAATCCTTTTCTATGTCAGTTTTGCCCACTGTTTGGATTTATATTTTTTAATGCTCACATTGTGATTTTAAAGTGATTAATAAAAGAAGTTTTTACTTACCAAACCACCTGAAATTGCCAGAAACATCTATTGCTTTTGGATTCTACTACTTTGTGGTTTGGGACTGCACCTTTTTCTTAAGCATGCGGCTGGATTGGAGTGAGCATTTTGTACTGGGTGTGGATGTGGTTAAAAGCCACAGATTTTGTTTTGTTTTGTCTTTACCCAGTGTTTTCCCATCTAGAAAATAATCTTGATTTGCATTTTACTTTCCCATAAGCATAACCTTACATTTATCAATGTTAAACCTCATTTTCCACTTCCCTGTCCAAGCCTCTAACATATCTAGATCGATCTGTAATAAACTACTATCCTCCTTTGTATTAACTACTTTACAGAGTTTAGTATCATCTGCAAAAATTAAAATTTTACTGTCCAATCCCTCAACAAGGTCATTTATAAATATATTGATGAGGAGGGCACAAATCTGACCCTTGGAGTACCCCACTATTAACAGTAACCCAATGTGAGTATGTACCATTAATAGACACTCTCTGTTTTCTATCACTGAGCCAGTTACTAACCCACTTACACTTACATTTTTATAACTCATGACTATTTATAAGGGAATATATCAACAGTTCAATATATTTTTAGATTTCCTTTCTTTAATAGATTGTCCACTATTTATCAAGGACCCCCACCTCAATACATAGGGGGTAAGGTTATCTCATTAAGGGGGGAATTCACCATTGTGCGAAGTGAGCTCTGAATCCTTCAGCTCACTTCGCACAGACTGTTATGCTCTAGCTGATGTCCTGCACTTGGATATCTACCAGCGCTTTAAAGGGATTCCAGTCTCGGCGAGGCAACTCTTTTGGTCTCGCCGAGACTGGAATCCATTTAAAACGTTCACTGATGTCCACGTGCAGTACTAGGTTTGTCGACAAGGTTTGTTGACTATCAATGAGAAATGAATAATCAATGAACACTTTTTCTAGAATATGTGTTTTTATTTAAGTGCTCTGAAATCATTTAATATTTTTGCAACTGTATATAATCACCTTATTTTATTTTGGAAAGTTATACAAATATTTGTGGTGGAGGATTCTCCTACAATACTATATATTTCAGGTCATTCTACATGCAGAAATGTTCATTTCATGAGCTATCACTGATTGAGTATTTCTGCAGCTGTGAAAACATAATAAAACCTATATTTAAAAATTAAGCCTTGTCTCCTGGTTGATTTTTTTTTTTTTACTTATACCATTTAAACATTCATTCATTAAAAAATAAATTCTACACTAATATGATCGCACAAAGGCATAGCTTGAAAACATATGGTATGAAGCAATCGTTTAGAATTAGAGAAGAAGTCATCTTTCTTGATTAGTTTGATTGGAATATCCAAAGATCTACATATATAACAAAATATTTGGGAGGTATATCTAGGTCTTGGTGTTAAATTGGCAAGACGCTGCAAATATTACATTCTAAAAAACCACAGTAGACCAGTGCACCAGAAAAGATCAAATAAATCTGATCTTCCCAGATGTTTGGATTAAGGAAATGACATTAAATGATTCTGTGATACATATTCTATGGAACCACCCTAAAGTACAAACATTCAAGGCATTTATAACTTATCTTTAGTTTTAATTATAGCACAATTAGTGATTGTTCCCTAGGTTATATTATATTTAAATAAAAATCTTAAAAGCAAGTCTTAAAGTAGATATATATAATTATCAATTACAAAGAGATAAGTTGTTGCTTGGATACTCAAAATAAACAGTTGTCAAGAACAAATGTATATATTTTATATGGAAAAAATACATCAATTGTGTATCTGAAAGCTATTCTAAATTTAAGGAGGTCTGATTGTTCCAAAGAGAAGACACTAATAAATTAACCCCATTGTTAGTTTACAATATAGACAAAGTCTTTGTGGATTCTTGTTCAATATAATCTGAATTAAATTATGTTTCCATCATAAATCAATGGCATTGTTAAATGTTTTCTAATGTCCCCTTAGATATATCATTTTTAAATTAGAAAATACAAGCAAAAACTTGTACATCTTTGCACAAAGTTTTGAAACCATTGCAAATTCACTGTCCTGGGCGAATTTCTACTTTGAGGAATAACCCTTTCAGATCCAATCCAGGACTATAAATGCTATATATATATTCACTCCAAAAGGTCTAATTTAATTTCCATTTATTTATGATTAATTTAACACTTAATCAGTCTTTTAATCTTTTTCATCAAGCAGTATTTAAAAACTGTTACTGTATGTTGTAGCCATGCTTAACTATGCTGAGTCCACAAAAGGTTCCAGAGATATGGTCTAGTGAGACTTTGGGCCTTATTGACTAAAGGCCCAATAGTTCCATATAGCTCTTAATTCATATTTATTTACCACTTCCCCATGTTCACTTATTGAGCAAACTCTGTGATGTTACCAATACATGGTGAATTTGTATGAGTGTGTACAGGCACTTCTATTATTGACTAAATGGTGGAGTGTGTCAGAGGAGTGAATTTGTACTACTCTGAATTCACCAATATAACTTTCCACATCAAAGTGGCAAATTGGGGGCTTGATGGCAGGGTTCCAGTGTGGCATAAGATTTCATCAAAAGTGACAATGACAACTGTGACTAAAAAAGTCTACTATTATGGACAAGGTGACATAGAAATAGTTGTATTATTCACTTATATACAGTTAGTGGGATATGGTGAGGATGACATCAGTGTACTTCACTTGGAGAATTCACATCAATTCGCATGACTTTGCATCCTGCTTCTATTTGACTGACTAGACATTCTATGCATGCAACTGCATCTGTAGCAGTCCACCTGTTTGACAAATCTATCTGCAGCTTCATAAGTATTTTAACGATGCGAACAGTAGTAACATAGTAACAGTTTATAAGGTTGAAATAAAGACACAAGTCCATCCAGTTCAGCCTATTTTCCTGCAATGTTGATCCAGAGGAAGGCAAAAAACCCATGAGACAACAGCCAATTATCCTCATATTAGGGAAAAAATTCCTTCCGACTCCAAATATACCATTAACCAAATAAACATGCTTCATAAAGGGCAGAAGTAGACAGTATAACTGTTTGGAATGTGTCATACAATAAACTTACACAATTTAATTCTATTAAAAAGAACAACCCCCACAACAGCACTTAGAAAATGTCTCTGAAAGTATTTAGTTCAAAAAAGAAGATAATTCAAAGTTTGTTTAAAAGCTAAAAGAAATCCTAGCAAGTTTCATGTAAAACATGTTCGGTCATTGTTAAAGATACATTCCTTTTTTTCTGCAGAATACATGAGAAAGAAGGTTGTGACAAAACAACTAAAAAAAAAAGTATTAAATCATCACAATTACAGTATAAGAGAGTTTTTAGACTTTGCCTAAATGTTTTTTTATTATAGTTCTTATGATATAGATTTGAAAACACCAAAGCATAGTTGGTTCGAGGGAAGATTCTGAGGCATTTTATTTTACTTTCTTGTGCAATTTCACACATATTAAAATTTGGGGATTTTAATGGGCTTCACTTTACTTGACCTATGTCATCTGGAATCCTGCAATTGGCAAGTATTTTCACATCTTCTCTTTATGCTAGTCGAGCCATAAAGTATAGACAGAAGTAGTAAATTAAACCAATAAAATCTTGCGTTTCTTGGAAATGGGGGAATTAATGTTGCAGTTGCAGGACAACTAACATTCAAATATACTCTTAAACCTTAAAGATCAAAGGAATGAAACATAACTTATGTTTCTTTTTTATTGTTTAATTTTGTAGGTACTCTTAAAGCAGAGAATATGGGTAAAGGTTAATTTATAATAATGGTTTAGCAATGTCAGATCCTATTTTGTTACTTGATTTATGTCAAATATTTGCCTTGTAAAATATGGTGTTATCTGCCATGCTATACTGTTAACTTATTTTCTGAAAATGTTGTTGACTGCATCATATGTGCAATAACAAATGTATTGTTTATGTCAGACCTGGGCATTGTACAGCCCGTGGGCCACATCCAGCACTCCAACCGCCCCACCTGAGCATGTGAAAATGGGGGGGGGGGGGGGGGGGGGGGGGCGAGGCCAACCGCCATAGGCGCCAGCAAGCTAGGCACACCACTCTGGACCTCTAAAACCACCCAAACCTTTCACACTGCCCCATGAGAAAAATAATTACCCACCCCTAGTTTATGTCTATGTTTAAGACTTAGTGGGTTATTCATCCCTTTGGGTTGCTACAATCTGATAGTCACAAATCCTCTACTCCATATTCACTAAACAGAGGATTCCCAATGCATCAGTATTCATCTCTTGTGTAATGTGGCAAGTCAGTCGGACACTTTAATCTGAGAAAGTAAAATTGGCAATGCACCACAATATGCCTTGTAGAATTTGCTACTTTAACAGACTCCAATGCTTAATAATAGGATAACTACATGTGCATGTGCGTGCAAAGTGCTACGAAAGTCCATGATTGTTGTAAGCTGTTGAACTGGTCTCGAATTGGCCACATTGTAGAAATTACTGGTTTCCTCAATTTAAAGGAAGATCAGATAAGAACTCTCTAAATGTAATATGCCAATTCCAACAATTCTGAAATATTTCTAGAAAGCATTATAGAACTATAGTTTAAAAACACATTAACTTTCACTTCTTTGGTTTTCTGGGGCATTGTATGAATATCTAAAGTTCCATTAAATACAAAGGCAGTGACAGAGGATCTGTGTATTCAACCTAAATAAGATGGATGTAATTAGCAAAGGGAAAAAAACAAATAAAAAAAAAAAAAAAACTTTAAAAAATATGCAGTTTCACAAATACTGTGAAGGATATTGTCATAGTAAAGTTTATCACCATGTTAGCCATAGATATAAGCAGAGAAAAGAAGAGTATAGGTGATACCTTTCGAGACTACTTAGGTCTCTTCTTCAGGCATTCTATGCCTGAATTAGGGGCCTAAGTAGTCTGGAAAGCTTGCATCTACCATCTATTCTGTTAGCCAATAAAAAGTATCACCTATACTCTACTTGTCTATGAATACTGTCATACAAATACTAATAGGATATTTTTCACTCTTTTTCTGATGTTACTGGTCATTTGAGGCACCATGTTTTGTTAGTATATGTTAGCACCACTGCAACATCACATGGGTACAACTACCTGCAAGATACCAACCTTAAATTATAACTATTGTGTAAAGGTATGTATAAAAAGAATAATTATTTGATAGTTCAAACATTTAGCAAGCCTGATATATTAAAACGTCTGAAAAACATACAAGAAAATAAGTGTGTCACACTAAGAACATCTGAAATATTGGGTGACATGTTTCCATTGGCATCTTCAGCTACACAAACTACTGTCCTAGAAGAACATACATAACTCTTTGCCAGGGACGAAAAGTAATGCCGGTGGTGGTGGCATTTGTCACTGTGTGATGAATTCTTTTCAATGTGTGTCTAGGATCTGATCTGGGGTAACAACTGACTGCTAAGTAAAAGCAACCTGGCAGGGAGACAGACATAGGCAATATATGAATAATACGCTTTTAATATTCTCCCAGTTATTTCAGTATGAAATAAACACTATTTCTCACAAGTTCATTATTTGTCTGACTTGAGGTTATTAAAAATATTATCGATGGTAGAAAATGTGCAGGAGATTAGTGTTGAATTAGTCCAGTGGGGGAAATGCTTTCTAACATCTACAAATTATACTATTCCTCTATATTCTTCCTGCACATTGACCATTAAAATAAACCCTCCATCTGTTGAACCCAACTCCAAATGGTAGTGGATCATGGTTTGCAGCTAGTCTATTAACCAACCTATTTTAAACAAGAAGTATGTTTTAGAGGCATATCCTTGAAATGGCTTCAACTTTTACCCCATTTCTAAAGGGTTGTGGAAATGATGACTTTTAGCATAAACTTTTTATGATTATCTTCAATCCCCCCACTAATATCTAGCTGCTTGAGTGATATAGAATACAATAAATTAATCCTGTCCTTACCTACACTGGCAACCTCTTCATCTCTTGGCACTGAGGATTTTGGTCAGTTGGTAATGGAAGCAAGTTTGTATTTAGTCACCTAGCGTTGTTAATCATCCTTAAATCTTCAATTGTCAGCTGGCTGCCACGCACTAGCAAGGTTCAATTCTGACCATCTGGATAGGATTTTATAAAAAAAAAAAAACATCAAACCTGCTTCACCCTGAAGTGAAACTCCCCCCACTCACAGAAATTGGGAAAGATCTACAAGTCCTATTGTTATCTAGTCACTAGGAGATACTAGATCAATTGCCTTTCAAGGATGATAAGATTAGGCCATAGAAAAAAACTGTTGTTGAAGAGGAAGCAGGAAGTGAAGAGGATTGCAGTGCTGCACTGGAAGAAAAGAAGAGTGGGTTTACCAAGAGCAGGAGGCAGCGCAGGGGAAAATTTGCAATCTGTATTTAAACTCTCCTTCAAAATGATCCCAAGACCAACAAGCCTTTAGTACCTGTTAAGATTGTGCTATTTTGCTGTAATATGGAGAAATAATGCCTTCCTGGCTCATAGCACTGCTATTAGTATTCATTTCTTTTATAGAAGAACCACTTATAGTCTGTTGTTTTAAGAGTCCAAACCTGTGTAAGCAATCCAGTGTTTCTGCTAGAACCAGTTCTTGTAAAAGACAATTCCCCAGTTTTCTGTAAGGGAGTTCTTATCTGATCTTCCTAACTGCAAGTAACATTTGCTGCAACGGTAAAATGTACCATTTTTTCTTCAGCATCAGAGGGTTCCCATGTGCCTTTTGTGGTGTCCTGAAAATGACATGCTAATATTTTTATATAAAGTGATCATAATACCCCTCTCATCACCTCCATTTAAGTCTAAATTATAGGCTTATTTATTTTAGTCTTATAACTGAAATCCTCCATTCCACTAATCAATTTAGCTGCATTTCCTATCTCCAGAGCATTTTCTTTTGTGTAATTGAGGTAATCTATTCAGCTATTTTTCAAGTGTCAAAGTGACAAATTTGCTAAGTAGTATACGTTTGTCATTCATATAGGAAAGATATCTTCTTTAGTAACATTTTCTCCTTTAAGCAGATCCATGGGAATCATGGGAAAGTGACTTCACTTCACTACTCTTGGATGAATTCATACCACTATGCATCCTGCTACTGTTTGATTTACTACACCCAATTAGGGGTTGAATAGCAACCAAAATGTGACAGTGTTGACAACATTCTTCTTTATACTCAACTTACCTATTAATAGTATTTTGACATGAACACAAGAAAGATACAGCTGTGGGGGTTATTCACAGTGGATTCCCATAGCAAATCCATGACAATTTCCCCATTGTTAAGTCACAACAATTTTTAAAATTAAGATTGCAACAATTTTAACATAATAAAGTGGCAACTGTGACAATATTCTCATTATAAAGACGCGAGTGCAACAGTAGCAGCCTACTGCAACTGTCTATAGCTGACGAATTCACACCTATACGCAACAATTCAGACTTTAGTGAATAACCCCCACAGTTGTGACATATTCTCCTTCAAACAGCTTCATAGGAATCATGGGAAAATGACATCACTTCTCTTTGCTTGAGCAGAGTTGCATCACTGCACATCAGCTACTGTTTAGACTATGTATCAAATAACATCCAAAGCTTATTTTCCAACAGAACGTGTGGTTTAGCAAATAAGGAGAAGCAAATGTAGGTATGATTGAGCATGGTAAAGCACAGAGACACAAATTTGTTACACCTGTCAAATTTGCTCTTTGATGAATAAGCCTCACAGTACTCTATGGGTGAATTTTAATAAAGTCGGAAACTCCGCTCTTGGGGTTTCACGATTGTGCGAAGTGAGCTCCGAAGCATTCGGCTCACTTCGCACACTCACTTCGCACAGACTGATATGCGCTCACTGATGTTCTGCACGCGGACATCAGCGAATGCTTTAAAGGGATTCCAGTCTTGGTCTTTCCGAGTTTATCACGCAAGATCTCAAGTTGTTCTTGCGATAATCTCGACCAAGAGTGGTCTTTCTGACTGTATTAAATTTCGCTCATAATCACTCTACTATTTTCTCAAAGATTTTGCATGGGAACTGAAGACCTTTATCAAAAAAGGAATCTTCCACTTACAAATACAGAAAAAAATTAAATTTTAGCAAGAGCTTGCTTTCTTAGAAATACTTCCATAATATGAAGGGTGGGTTAGCCATATGCTTGACTGCTTGTACTTTTATACATATTTTCTCATGATTCCTCTGCTTCATTTTCTTTTCTAGTTTGTTTTATAACTATATCCCATGGTTGTTGTACTGCTATCCCACCTCTACAGAAATGAATAAATATTTTGAAGCAATACATTAATAATATGTTGTATTTTTCTGGAACTAATTATACTGCCTGTTAGAGCAGTCTGCTTTGTTACCAATTCTCAAGCTGTCTGTTCAGTCCCATACTTTGTGGACTTAGTACAGCTGACAAAGCTAAATTGTCCAATCACTGCAGATAATGGATTTGGTGCACAGGCACATAACACATACAGGATCATTCTGATGAACTTCAGGTGCTTTATTACACTAATGTGGTAACATTAAAAACATTACGAAAATGCACAGTGCATGTTTAGTTATAAATAAAGTACAATTTATTAAAATGAAAAATAGACATATATATATAGAGAGAGAGAGACAGACAGACAGACAGATAGACAGACAGATAGATAGCTATATAGATAGGCAGACTGAAAGATAGATAGATACCTTTAACCTGACAAATATTGCCTTTAACCTGTGCATTGTACAAGTGCAGAGTTTAAGTTACATTAAGAGGCATCATTCATTAAAGTACGAATTAACCTAGCATAGTGACTTTGCGTCTGTTCATGTCACTACAATCAGGAAGATGCAAATTCACTTCTTCTTATTCATGAAACAGTGGACAGCGACACCTGCGGTTGCATGCATAGTGCAGTATAGTCGGACAATAGTGGCATGAAAAATCATGCAAAGTGAAGCAAATTTGACAAGTGAAAGGCAGTGACCTCAGTCTCATCATATCCCACTAACTGTATATAAGTGAATAATACTTATTTTTACATGTCACCTTGTGTCTAGTTCATGTTATTAGTAGATTAATTTAGTCACAATTGTCAATTTTTACTTTTGAATAAATAGTCACCTAACGTAACAATGGAGCCCTACCATCAAACCCCACAATTCACCACTCTGATCTGGTGAAGACAAACAGGTGAATTCGCAGCAATACGCTCCTTTGACAGACTCCGTCGCATGATGAATGTTCAGATTACCTGTGCATGAGCATACAAATTGAAGCAAAGAGCTCCATAAGTCCGCGACTGGCGTAAGCGTCCAAAATGGTCGCAAATTCGTCACATTGCAGAGTTTGTAAACTAAGTGGGGTTGGAAAATTTGCAAAAAGATGTTAATTCAGGAATTTACACGACAATTCATCCTTTATTGAATGACCCCCTAAATGTCTTGGTGCAGTACATCATTAACACAATATTTTACATGCTTTTTGTAATCCTTTGTACCAAATATATATTAGGGAAAGTGGATGCACACACACAAAAACAGATTCCACATTGAGGTAGATACTTGTGTTTCTTTCCTTTAGCTCTGCCTCCTGTTTGTCACAATAATCTTTGTTTCTTCTCCACATCTTGCTGTGATCCTCTTCAATTCCTTGTTCCAACTGAAAATCAGCAAGCAGAACAAGTGCAGAGGCAGTACTCCATCATAATCCTGCTTCTGTGTTTGAACTGTACTCCAAATTTCAAGAGGAAACAGAAAAAAAAAGGATCATTGTTTTGACAAGCAGGAGACAGTGATGGAGGAAAGAAACATATCAGTAAGTATTTAAACCCCCCCTTCAGAATCACTCCTAGAAAAACAAGTATTTAGTGCCCCAATAGTCCCTGGCAGTAAATCAGACACAAGGCTAGAGGTAGAGGTTATACATAAAATGTCACACCCAAAATTTAATAAATTTGGAAAGACCACTCTTGGTCTTTCCGAGTTTATGGAGTGAGATCTTGCATTGCTCTCATGAGATTTTTTTTTTTTTTTTCAATCTTGATTTTTCTATGTAAAGGTAGCCATACTTTACATTAGTAGTATGGCTACCTTTTTATCAAAAAATCGAGATTAAAAAAACTCGATATTGACAAATCAAAAAAATCTCAAAGGAACAATGCGAGATCTCACTTGATAAACCCGGAAAGACCAATGGGGTTATTCACAAAAGTCCGATTTGTTACGTATAGGTGCTAATTCACCAGATAAAGGCAGTCGCAGTAGGCTGCTACTGTCGTAGTCGCATCTTTACAATGAGAATATTGTCGCATCCGCGACTTTATTATGGGAAAATTGTCACAATCTCAACTTTAAAAAATTGTAGCAACTTTACAAAGGGGAAATTGTAGCAGTTTTACTATGGGAATTCGCTGTTTGCGAATTCGACTGTCGAATTTGTACCTTAGTGAATAACCCCCCAAAAGCAGTCTTTCTGAGTTTAATAGATTTCATCGCTAGATTAATTTTCCATTAGTTTTCCCTGGAACTTGGAACTTGGCCAGCCAAATTTAGCAATATGAAATATCATGTAATTAAGCAGTATGTTTGCTTCGGACTGTATGATTGTTAATAATTTGTAAGGTTTCTGATTATCTTCTGCTAATAGTCTTCATAGTGATTTTCTCTTCATTCTCACCAGTGTTACACTGTGCTTAATTTAGGTGCTGATACTCTTCCATAAATAGCTGAACAAAACACTAAAAGCATGTATCTTTTCTGCCTTCTGAATGCACTTTTAATATATCTGACAAGTTTATTTGTGATAAATGAAAACCATTGGCCTGTCACCAATATGTTTTGGCAATATTTCACAAAACGTGGTTTCCAGGTAAAACCTATTGGAGATATCCAGTTTCTCCCGTCTTCTCTCTCAAAGCACAAATGGAAATTCATATTATTGCCAGAAGGTTGAAAATAAGGTAACAAGTTTCCAAATGAGATGATAATACTTTCCCCAAACAACAGCTATATACTAAATAATTACATATTTTGGGATGTGAGTAATGTTCTGCAGAGTGAAGTGCTACAGGCAACTTCACAGCACAAATTAATATGTATGTATGTAGTAGACAGGGTAATGCTTGATATGGTAATCAGGGAACTTGGTATAGGTTGTGCTTTTGCAAAATGGATATTAGAATCCTATTTTACTTACTATCTGGATATAAAACTAAGCTTTATTCATATAAGTAGTTCAGAAATGTCATGTTTGAGTGCCTTATGTGTTTTGATGTATTATTAATCCATTTTTGTTACACGTTGTATCTAGTACCCATACCTTGTAATAGTCTTACACAAAAGAAAGACATCCAGGCCCCTTTTCATCTTTTCTATTTAATCCACCATGATAACTGCCTTATCTTTCATAGCCTAATTGCTCTTACAGTAAAGAACCCCCTTCTATTTTGAAGCAGAAACCTTCTTTCCACTAGACATAAAGGATTTATCCTTGTTATATTTACAGCAATTGGTATAAAAGGATTATGGGAGAGATCTCTTGGTATTTTTATACATGGTTACATGATACACCCCTTAGTCTTCTTTTTATAAACTAGATAACCCTAATTTTGATAATCTTTCTTGGTACTGTAGTCTGCTCATTCCAATTATTACTTTAGTAGCCCGCCTTTGAATCTGTCAGTCTCAACTACTTCTTTCTTGTGTACTGGTGCCCAAAATTGTATACAATATTAAATTTGTGGTCTGACTATTGATTTGCTTGAAACTGGCACTACAATTAAGGTTACTGTCAATTTGAAATTCCTAAATCCTTTTTCCGGTGTGTTTTGCCCTGCATTTTACCATTTAGAAAATAATGTTGACATGTATTTTCCTTTCACATAGGCATAACCTTACATCAGTGTTAAACCTTATTAGCTGCTTCTCTGCCCAATTCTCTAACCTATCCAGATCCAGTTGTAATAAAATGCTATCCTCTTAGTTAGCCTCTTCTCTTTTTATTACTCCATCTCTGACCTCACTTGTTTCCTCCTATTCCTCAGCTACTCGCTTCACACTCCTCCAAGGGGTGACTGCCTAGGGGCCACGATCTGGGAATCCCTTTGCAGCAAAGACCACATTCCATTGTGAGGGTTAAGGGTGAAGACCGGGGGTCCTTTAGGCTCCATACTCTAGGAAAAGCCAACACGAAACTTCCTGTGGGTTTACAGAAGCTAACCAACCTAACATTTAATAAATTTACTTTTTTGTCATCCTCCTCTACAATTCTTCCCTTACTATTTTTTAATGAACAAACACTTTAGGGGGGTTATTCACTAAGGTGTGAATTCGACTGTCAAATTCACAAACATAAGATTCCCATAGGAAATCCTCTACAATTTTGACATTGTAAAGTCGCAACAAATTTTTAAAGCTAAGATTGTGACAATTTTCCCATAATAAAGTTGTGACTGTGACAGTAGTAGCCTATTGCGACTGTTTTTTTTTTCCATTTTTGCACAAGATGTTTCAGAAGAAGCCCAACTGATATATGAAACTTAGAATGCTTTTAAGACACATTTTAAGTAAAATGAATGCTTGCCTGAATCCTGTCATTAGAGAAGCACATTTTTTACACTGTTGACTGGTTTGTGTCCTCTTTTTACAATTACTGGTTTATCTAAAAAATGTTAACAATTACAATTTTGTCCTTTCCTTTTACATTAATAACTGATTATTGTAAAAAAAAAAATGCAACATTACAAAGACTGTACATGTTAAGAATAACATCTCTTAATTTTTAGTGTGAATGAAATAGAAAAAGATTTAGCATAAAAAAACATATATTTTTAGTGTGAAGGAATTTGGGAATAATCTGATCTAAATGAAACACGCTAAGCGTTTAGTTTATGATATATCTGGTTTTCCTAACATCAGAAAACCAGACAATCCCTCAGAATGCAGGGTTGGCATGTTAAAAACCTTTGTAAACATAACATCTCTAGCCATTTTTAACAAGTAAATATTTCTTATCCCAATAAAACTGGAAATATAATTCTAACCAAAATTAATTTATGTTTACAATACAATAAAAAAAAATTGGATTGCAATGAATTTTATTCAGAAAGTGTTAGCTCATGGGCTACAACAAGGCCTTATTTACATTTTCTGTAAATTTTAAAAAAAAAACATTTTTTTTCTGAAATATATTGAAGATCACAAAAAGATCACACGATAAAATGGTCTTACGAAACATTTTCATCTTTGGCAATTTAATCATTTGGGGTACAACAAGATGGCTGCAATCTTGATTGTCACTGCATGGGAAATATTTTGTGGGTTTTATTCTATGATTTCTGATTCCACATTTTCAATTATATTAATTCATAAATTTATTTTTTTATTTTTTTCTAGTCTTAAAAGAAAAACATAGATTTTCTTTTCACAAGGAAAAAAAAAACGTCTTTGAGGGTACAATCAAATCTTCTTTCCTGATTGTTTATACAACACAGTTTCAGAGTGAATGACCTGTGATGGGATGAAATCCACTATAGATCAATCATCCTGACTGACTGCATAGTAATATGAATAAGAATTTGAATGCAGATTGGACTGTGCATCAGTTGACAGAGGTCATGTGAAGGCTGAGTCTGCTGTCCTAACAATCAACTTTTGTGGTTGGTGTCTCATTCGTTACCTCTTGGAATTCATCCTGAATTTAGTGGTTAGGATATGCCAAGGGATAATATGCTGTGTATTTGCTACATTAATTAGCATATTAGTATTCTTGGTGACTTTCTATTGACCCTGAATCACAGTTATTTTTTCCTAGCCTTTGTTTGCCCTGTAATCATTAGTGCGGAACTGACTTTGAGTTATTTTTGAGAATGCTTCAATAAAATATCCTTCCCTTATACAATTATGGCTCCTGGTGATCTACTTTTGTGCAGTCTATATATTATTTTTGGAAATGAGACAATCTTTTTTTGCCACGTTATCGACTTTTTTTTATTTGTGCTGCATTTTTAAATTTTCTTTTAATTTAAGTAATGGTGAATAAAATGTATTGATATCGATAAATATTGATGCGTTAATACTGCTACACATTACATTGCTTCCAGCGGAACTTTTCTTTTTGATCGATATTGAGATCACCAATTTTTCAGCCAGGAACTTAGAAAAATTTTCTGCACCATCTCCATACAGAATAATGGGTTTTTGCTACCCTTAACCAGGCGAACCCTTCCAAGGAAAAAAAAGGTCAGAAGGGACTCAATAAATATTGATATCGGCTATATCAATATTTTCAAACTAATTAAAGGTATATCGATATACCAGGAGAAAAGTTTACCAATCTTGGTAAATATCCTCTTTAATCTCTGTTGTGTTATCGGTCACTTTGATTACAATCAATGCACCTGTTTGTTTACAAATCAAAACAATAGAAAGCATTTTTAAAATAAATGATAGCAATTTCCAGTATATGATGCAAGCATCTGTATACATTTTAAAGGCATTATCTGACTGTGGGCCTTATTGACTAAAATCTGAATTCACCTGTTGAATTCATTTCACAACAGTTTTAGTCACATCACCAAAATAGTCACAGATTCACTTCTTAATGATGAAGCTGTGGATAGATTTGTCAAACAGGTTGACTGCTATGGACACAGTCGCATGCATGCTGCGGCGAAGTCAGTCGAATAAAAGTAGAATGTGAGGTGATGTGAAACCCTCCAGTGAAGTGCGGTGACGTCATCCTCAACATTTCCTTCTAACTGTTGTAGGGATTCACTCACTTGCTGCTGTAATTCATTCCCAATAAACGGGTATCCAGTC
>WMED01004120.1:0-21137 GCA_019650415.1 Pipa parva
TTCATGATTGCACTATTTCAAATTATTCTAATTCGTTGACCAGCACTTGTACAAGTAAATAATAGTTGTGCAGTGTGTTCGGCCAATTTATACAGAATATCTTAGTGAAAAAAGTCTAATCATTGTTTTGTGAGCACACGGGTCAGCCTATCATACCCAAGAAAGGCATTAAAGAAATGTAAAATGCAAGAGCAGCACAGGACTGAAATGTTCTACATTATAGGAAAAACCAACATTATTTAAACAAATTTCTTTTTAATATTTAATTATATTTCATGCCAACATTAAATTCTAGATTATTTAGGATAAATATGTAGAATATTAAATGATGTGATGTTTTAAAAGGGCTGAACATCAATATAAGCATTAGCGGGCTTATTGGCTAAAGTGAGAATTTAACTGTCGAATTCT
Organism: Pipa parva; assembly: GCA_019650415.1. Taxonomy (NCBI): domain Eukaryota; kingdom Metazoa; phylum Chordata; class Amphibia; order Anura; family Pipidae; genus Pipa; species Pipa parva. The sequence continues at coordinate 412 of WMED01004120.1, forward strand.
CAAACAGCAGATTCCCATAGGAAATCCACGGCCACAACAATTTTAAAGCCACAACAATATTCCTATAGTAAAATCATGATTGCAACAATATTCCCATAGTAAAATCATGATTGAAACAATATTCCCATAATGAAGTCGCGACTGCAACAGTAGCAGTCTATTGAGACTGTTTTTAACTGTCGAATTGACACCAATTCTGACTTTAGCCAATAACCCCCTAGGTCCTCCAAAATGATATTGTACTTTGGGATGAAAGCCTGGGAACTTGCTAAAGAACTCAGGGAGTCAAGGACCTGTAACTATGTCCAGTGATATCATTTTCTCTATTCATGTAAATATGCTTTGTCTCTTTCAGGTTCTTTCTTATGTACTTAATAAACAAGGATGAGACAGAACACACTGGCCAAGTAAGTAATGTGTGTTTAATTTTAGTGTGGTTGTTTTGTGCGAAACCAAGAATCTCTCCCCTTTATAGATCACCATAAGAAATGCCTTAATGATCCATCTATTGTGTATGGACATTTTCAAAGTTAGGATATTTATTGGTAGTGATTTTGGCCAGGTAGTATTGGGCAATAGACACAAGCACCATCTATGCAAGGGGATAGGAGAAGTGGCTTAGAACACATGAAACAATGGGTAAATTGCAGTTTTATTTATTAATTGCATATTCTGCCAAGTGCTCAGCTGCATTTCCAAGTAGCAGTGTTACAAATGGAAGTGCCTACTGGTCCAATTACAATGCCAAATACCTTGCCAAGTTGCCTGATTACCTTCAGATTATCTAGACACATGGTGTGACTCTGCCGGGATCGCTTGTTTGCATTTGATCATATGTTGTATTATGTCTATTCAGTCAGTTGCATTGAACATTCTAATCAGTGCAGCTGGTTACAAACTTTGAAACAGAAGTGTGTGTTGTAATTCAAGCCTTTCAATAAGTCCCTTTTTAGAGGCACATTATTACAATGTTTGCAATATTTTGCAAGTAAATTGAATTACACATATACTGTATGTAATGCATACCCTACGTAACACAGATTCCAAGCAACTTTTCTGGAATATGGAAGAAGGTAAGTATCTATTCATATAACATGTTGACAAAATGTTTTAAACATTTTGTTTGGAATTTTATTTATTTTTTTAATACCAAATATCTCTCGTGCATTAATGGTTTATCAAATGTTGTCAATATTACAGTGTTTTAGAATTGTGACAAGTTCTTTAAATCTAGTTTTGGGAGGAATTAAGGTGCCAGATTCCAGCAATTCCTGGGATGGGGTTATAAATGTGCAATCTAGTCAAAATGGATTGATGTGGCAAAGGAAAATGCTTTGTGGTACAAATTAACCTTCTTAAAATGTAATCAGAAATTCATCAAAAGGGTCAGTTGTTTACAAAGAAACCAATAGCAACCAATCAGCAGCCAGTATTCTTTGTTATAAGGAAGAAAAAACCATAAAAGACAGTATTTGACTGGTTGCTATGGATTACTAGTCCTCAGTAAAGTTTGCTCCTGTCGCCTGTAGATAAATTCAGCTGAATGTTGGAAAGGGTAAACTGAGTCAGTAAATCCTTTAGGAGGAAAAAATGTTTGTTTGAATATAATATTTGTGCATTCACATAATACAGTTAGCCAAATATACATTCACATTGTATGGTACATGACATTCTAAGATGAAGTTTTTATCACAATGTAAAAATATCAACAATGTTCTATTTAAAGAAAGATTTAAATGTATTTCTGTAAAAAAAAACAAACAGGACACAGGGAAAACTCCTGGTGGGTAATTTTGGAGTTGCAAACTGCACCATTATAAGGTATTCCTGAGGGTAGTATGAAGTAGGTAGGGGGTTGAAGTAAAAGAAGTAGAACACAATGTAACCATAGTGACTGAAGAGTAAAAAAAAATCGTTTGCACAGTGGGCACATTTCACTTTATAAACATGTGGAGTACGTAGTACTGTCTAAATGTAGAAGGAGAAAGTTCATTAAAGTTTTTAACCTTAGAATACCACTACCTGCTAGATATGAAAAATTCATTTCAGAGCAGTTTGAAATAGTTTTGTTTTAATATTTTGAGTGGGGTTTTTTTGTCTGCCTAGCATAATTTTTCTGTCCTGAGTGTCAATTTGAAGTTTGACTTTTAACTCACAATTTTGCTTATTTTTCTATGAAGTATATGTGTGTATAGAGATATATGTACATATAACACAAGCGGTCGTGCTAGTCCACAGATGCAAAAACAATGAGAAAGTATTGCGATATTTGGCGATACCTTTTTTAGTAGACTAACAGTCAGTTTAGTTAGACAAGCTTTTCAGAGGTCTGGCCTCTCTTTATCTGGTTACAAGCAATTCTCAAGATGGAATACAGACCTCTCGAAAGCTTGTCTACTTAAAACAACTGTTAGTCCAATAAAAAAGGTATCACCAAGTATTGCAATACTCATTTTTTTCATATATGGACTAACACAACCACTCTATCTTAACGTGTGTGTGTGTGTGTGTGTGTGTGTATAAATATATATATATATATATATATATATATATATATATATATATCCCCCACAATCCAAAAACATCTTTGTCTGTCTGTGTGCGACTGAATAGGGAAACTAAATTGTAAGCTCCATGGGGCAGGGACTAAAGTGAATGATGAATATCTGTAAAGAGCTGTGTAATATATCAATGCGATATAAATGAATAAATACATACACATATGCATATATATATACATACACACACACCTACATACGCGTCCACACACATATATACATACACACAAATATTTACCGTATTTTCCGGACTATAAGGTGCACTTAAAATGCAGAGATTTTCTCAGCAATACTAAGTGCGCCTTATAGCCCAGTGTGCCTAATCTATGGACTGACCTCAGGGCATGGCAGGCATCGGCAGACTTCGGGCAGGCATCAGGCAGACTTCGGCAGACTTTGGGCAGGTAATTAAGTGCAGTGAATATTCATGAACCGGATATAGTCATGCGCTGCGCCTTATAACCCGGTGCACCTTGTGTATGGATGAAGCCCTGATGGAAGCTCCCTGAAGGTAAGTGCGGCTTATATTCTGGTGCACCTTATAGCCCGGAAAATACGGTACTTTACATTAGGTATGGCTACCTTTCCACTGAAAAATTTGTTAGAAAAACTCAATAGAAAAGTTTCTGATGGTATATATCAATCGAAAAAAATCTCGCGATATTTACCGTGAGAAACTGGCAAGATCGCGCAGGAATAAACTTGGAAAGGCGAAATCTGCCTTTAATAAATTTCACCCATTATAGAGAGAGAGAGAGAGAATTGCATAGATCTAGCCACCAGAAGATCATTTAAGGGTTCTGAACAAAATGTTAAATAAAAAAATAAAGACCAGTTGCAAATTGTTCTAGTATATCCATATCCACAATATACTAAAATCAATTTCATCGTCAAGATATTACCATAAATTAATATGCATAAATGCCTTCCTGTGCTAAATAATCATGTGGATATCATGAAAGCAAGCATTACTAAAACAACCTTTAAAGTCTTACAAAGAATATTTTAAATGATATAAACAACTGTCCTGACGATGGAATGTTCAGTGCACCTGCAGCTGATTGAATGGATACGCTGCAAAGTCCAATCAGATGTAGCAAGCGGACTTGACAGGGATGAAGGGCTGGATTTACAGCTGTAAAATTAAAGTCTTTTGAAGATAAATTGCAGTTACAACGTATACAATATAAATGGTTTTGCATTGTAACCAAGATATTTCAGCTATGAAGATTAATTTTATGTAAATGTTTTTAAACCTTGATAATGAGGGTCTTGTTTACTTTTTTGTTGAAAATGTTTTTATTAAAGCAGAAACATAGGAATAGACACAGATATTATTCTATAATATTATTAATGGAGTACGCTTACATAACTAGTGGCAAAGCGTGTACCTAAGGAATCAGGTACATAGTAGTCTTGAATCAAAATAATAAGGTGAAAAGAAAATAAACAAAAAATCCCACTTTCAATGCTTTATACCAGGGGTCTCAAAATCAATTTACCTGGGGGCTGCTGGAGGTAGAGTCTGGCAGCCTAATTCACCATTGTGCAAAGTGAGCTGCGAAGCCTTCGGCTCACTTCGCACATGGTGTTATGCACCCACTGATGTCCTGCACGCGGACATCAGTGAGCGCATTAAAGGAATTTCAGTCTCAGCGACAGCACTCGAGTCTCCTCGCCGGGACTGGAATCCCTTTAATGCGCTTGCTGATGTCCGCATGCAGGACATCAGCGGGCGCATAATACCATTTGCGAAGTGAGCCGAAGGCTTCGCAGCTCACTTCGCACAATGGTGAATTAGGCTGTGGGTGAGGCTGGGCCCCTTCAGGTTTTCCACAAAACAACAACAGATTAAAAACAATACATGGCCATGCGTGGCAATCTGCAGCTCTGCAGGGTAAATTAGCACCTTTGCGGGGCAATGTGCGGCTTTATGGGCTACTGGTGCATCTGTGATGTTGTTTTTTTTATTATTATTATAAGTGGGGGTAAATTTTATTGCTGGGGGGCAATCTGGGGATACTGGGGGGGTTGTGGGGTCATTGAAGTTTAATTTATAATTTTTCATTGGTGGCTGTGGGGGTAAGAACAAGGTTTAACATTTTATAACATTCACCATAAAACCATCAGGGCCGGGTTCAAAACTTTCATAATCAAGAAGACTTTTTCCTTTGCTCTGTAGAATTACAATTCCCCTGTATATGTGCTATGTAATCATCAATAAGGAGGGGCATAAATCTATGCACAGAAACCATGGTCTGCTTTTTATTATTTCAGCACAGAACAATTGTTTGTCTATACAAACTGTAATGCCCCAGATTAATTTAGCAAAGATCATAGAGAAATGTCATATGAGGTTCAGCTGTAAATATGTAAAGGCTCATTAAGATTGTCTCAAACATTGTGGGGTTTGTTTATAATGAGGGTGCTGGGAGATTTTCCAAGCAAATATGTTTGGTGCTGTCTTTCAGGGCAGCATTGTATAAAGTAATAGCCATGGGATTAGTTTAAGCACTGGGTCAAAAGTAAAAGGGGAAATCGTGGCACAGCATATTTCAGCATTTCAATAAGGATGCCTCCTTATTGATGGCACTAGATTTTTATAAATACCTTTTATTTAAAGGAAGCTTTCAGTAGCAATTTTGCAATGTTTCAGCACAAGATCTCTTGTCACTCACACTATACCCTCAAGAATATTATATTTTCATATAACAGCAGGGATATATAGAAGAGATACACTCAGTAATTGTATTGTAGCGCAGAAACAAGAAAATTAGTATTAGGTTTGTTCAACAAGTTCAAAGCCAAAAAAAATCACATAAAAAATTATAGTTACCAGCGACTGCGTTTCCACACCTCTTAGACCCTTCTGGAAGGCTTCCTGGAGGTGCAGTAGCATTAGCACTGCTGATTATAATAAACAATGTTTTTTTTTGTCTGTTTTGATTTTGGAATGCGGCTATAATGTAGAATAACATATGTGAATATTGGTTATTAAAAGAACATTGTTGAACAAAAGTCAGCTGACTGCTCTTTGTATCTCTGCTATCAAGGAAAAACGCAAGTGAATTTTACTGCTTTGGGACACTACAAGGGACATGTTTACATTCCAACATTATCATTTAAAAGACAGAAACTTGTAAAATGCTCTTCAGCAGATCTAAATTGATTTCAGTTCTGCCTTGCGCTCTGCGTATATTATATGAATCATCCTTTAAAAACGATATGTTGGCATGCCTGGTTATAACTGATATTTCTCAATGCCCATAGATAGCTCCATGTTGGCATGCCTGATTATAACTGATATTTTTCAATGCCCATAGATAGCTCCATGTCCATAGGATGCCTGACATATTTTAAGACAAAAAAAATATATAGACCCCGTTCTTTTCTCTGATGAAAATTAGCACTATTTATTGACAGTTTTGCCATAAGGCTGCTGATATGGAGTGTAATTCAATGGTAACCTTTTGGCTCAGAGCTACAAGTGTGTATTTGCCCTTTAAATTCAAGTAAATTGCCAGTTAAAAATATTGATTTGATACAGCAAATGAAAAGTGATTTGAATGCAGTCTTTTGTGAAGAAAATTAAGATTTTCCAAGGTTAGATGAGAGGAAGAATACAGATGTTATTGTTGTGAGGTCGTGTGGCCAATAAATTTGGTGAATGGAAATCCACCTACATTTTGATAGAATCTACAGTATAAACTCAGCTTCTCTATAGTATTTAAGACTCTAAGGGGTAAAAGTATCAAGTGGTGTTAACTTAAAAATGGACGCAAATTTATTAGCAATTTATTATTCAATTTGCGTCCATTTTGCACCAGCTGCTCCTCTTTTTTAAGACCAATTGCAATTGATGTGTGAAGCTTTAAGGCCTATTATAAGAAGTAACATTAGCATCTGCCTGATCCTTAGTGTTAGAGAAGCAGTTACATATTTTTTAATACATTTTTTTAACAATTCCTATTTTGCTTCCCTTTTTTTACACTAATGACTGCTTTTTGTATATAAAATGTTAGCAGTTTCCATTTGTGGATGGTTATTGGACACAAATGGAAATTGATAACAGTGTGCTAACATTTGGACACAAGCAAGAATTGATAACATTTGGCAGAAAATGGAAATTGCTAACTTTTTTTTATACAAACCAATAAATAGTGTTAAAAAAAAAAAAAAGGATGCAAATTGCTAATATTTTTATGCAAAAAAAATCGAAGTTATTATTATTAAAAGAATTGAATTTATCGAAGCAATTCATCTTGCATTTTTAGTTTGAGTTATGCCTGTTGTATATTTTTACTATTCTTCTATAAACCACCAGCATGTATTTGTAGATATCAAACATCTTTTTTGCTTCTTTATTGTTTTTCTTACCTTTTTGTTAGGAATCATATGTGTGGAAGATGTACCAGGAAAGATGTTGGGACTTCTTCCCTGCTGGTGACTGTTTTCGCAAACAATATGAAGATCAGCTTGGCTAATAAATAACCCAGATGCTAGTTCCAGTTGGAGGGCCTGGATCTGGCTTGAGAAATCATTCAAGGGTCAACTATTTTACAAACAATCGTCTAATGAGGACTACAAACTGATTTCCAGAACTAAGACATAACCTTTACATCCAGGATGTAAATAACCAACCTCTTATGTGCAATGGAACTCCATATTTACGGGGGAAAAAAATGAAAAACAAACAAAAAAAAAGCAGAATAAAACATAAAAATAAAGATCAATCTAGTACATTAATAAAAGAATGCTCTATTACACAGGTGCCATTTGTTGGATCCATAAACAGAACTATAAGATCATGAGTGGAGCAAACTAGAGAGGACACTATCCACAAGTTTCTGAATGAACTGGAAAAGTCAGACTGCATGATCTATTCAACTTGCAGTATTGCTTTTTATTTTTTTAATTCTACTCCACAAACACATTAACATGGGCAGATATGTAAGTATTGATGTGTCACAGCTGGTTGTCCCAGTCAGAAAGGGCTAATTAATACCCATGTGAAATGCACAATATTTAGCCCCACATAAACCAATGAATGTTTTTGCTATTAAATTGCTAATTTCATTCATTTTACTGTTTAAATAAGCCCCAAATTTCATTATAGACTAATTTAGCATTTTGAACACTGTCTGAAGACACATGCAGAGTTTTAGTTTTGCCGTTGAGGGTGACAGTGGAAACCTTACACTTAGATGGAGACACCACATGTATTAAAGTTTTCTAAAAGCAAATAACATTGTACTCTTGAGCCTACATCAAAAGTACTCACTGGCTGGAAAAGTATAGCAGGTGAGCTATACTGTACATATGTGGCATCACAATGGCTTGCAGCTATGAGCTATACATGTTTACCTATGTAAAATAGTCTAATTTAAAGGTTATGATAATATTTAGCTGTAGATTCACTTAGTTGAAAACAAAAAATGGAGAGAAAAAAAAAGAATCCTCAACACTTTTTTGACCCTGAACTTAATAGATGAAGTGCCTTAACCGTCTGTAGACATAGCTATGCAAGATTTTTTTTTTATGTTCATATAATAGGATTGACAAACTACACAAAGTTGTGCTGATCTTTGTCTTATTGTATGATATGAGAAACTGCATTCAGTTGCTATTTAGTTATTTTCTTTCAATGACAGTTTTTCTGTTATTTAAAGAAACTGGAATGTATCTTAATCTTTAATACTCATAAATGGAAATCCTATGCCAAAATGAAGCACTGCTTTCTGGTCATTAGTAAGTGCTGTAGTGAAGCTGCTAACTTTATGCATTTTTCTTCAAGTACAATAAAGTGCCCATCGCAATAAACAAGTTATGAACCAGCTGAGGTCTTTTTATTTTAAACACATGCAAAACATTTAGAAAGCCAGGCTTTTTTTCCATTAAAGACACCTAATCATGGTAACTGCATGATATGAAAAGGCACTACCACCAAATTATTTAGTCAAATGATAAACCAGATGTAAAAATGAGGCTTTCTTAGATTGCAGTTTGAACAAAAACAAAATGTCAGATGAGTATATTATATATCATCCATCGTATAATGTAACATTGCACTGCTATATACTAGTAGTTGGACCTCTCCAGCTTTTGACCATGGTTATTCCTCTCATCAGGAGATCATGCTGTCCAACCAATCCTCTAGTTCTTCTGCAGTTACTGCCTTACTCTTCTCCCCGGTGGGGGCGCCAATGTCATCTGCCAACAGAGGAGGATCTGGAGGGAAAGTACATAGAGGCTTATACATTTTATCACCACATTACAACCAATGCTCTGTGGTTTTAAGCCTGAATGTATTCTAAAAGGATCATCTCCTAAACAAATATCCATTTGCTGTGTAATAAAAGACACCTAAAGTGTCCAAAAATGCATTTGTGTCGGCCCTTTATTTTGGCATTCCATTCAGCATTTGTGGCAGATCTTATAACAACAGTTTAGCAGCCCTTCCTCAGATAGAAAACTTCTGGAAAATAAAACAGGTATTAAAAATACCCAACTGAAGCAGCAGAAAAGACTGTTTTTATATAAATCACTTTCATAAATACTATACCATAGAGTCACATATAAATGCAACAATGGGAGTTTTCTACTGACGTCTAAACCAAGTCATTGGGACAAACACTGCTCTATTTCTAAACATGTATTTTTATCTCTTAAAGTTCCAAAGTCTATAGACTTCCAGGCCACAAGTAGCAAATTCCATAGATGTCAACAGTCCCATATATCCTGGGAAAAGCCCTATAATTTGAAGTCAAGAGACCAGCAGAGTTTAACTAGATTACAAAAATGTATTTTGCTTTTAATTTCACAATGTTGGTAAACTGGTAAAAGGGGGAAGGAGTAAATTACAATCATAATCAGGTATGCACCAATTCAGTTACTCTTGAATTTGTCTGAATACTGAATTATTTTTAGAAGAAATTAGTGAAAGCTGAACTAAATCCTAATTTGCATATTATAATTTGATATTCAACATGATAAAGTTTCACATTTTACACAAAACCCCATATCTCTAAGTCACAAAACCCCATATCCCGACCAGAACTATTAGGTTTATCATTGCCACCCAGCTACATACCATTCAGGGTGCTCACTCCAATATATTCTAGAAGAGTAAAGGAAATAGTGGAAGGAGAGAAGCAGTAAGGATACTCCTCGCAAAGTTCCTTCTATTTAGACTTTAACATACTATTCTGGCAATGCATAAAAAGCAAACTCAGAGTTCCCATATGATTTGATGTATCTGATATTCAGCATTACTTTTGGCTCTGAGGCTGCAATAGTGCAATGAGTAAAATCACTAGAGCAAAAAACTATCCAACTATAATATTATGTTGGAAAGATTTCAAAACTTTTTAACAATCAGATTGCTGGGATAAAGATGGAATGTGCCTTTCTTTTTTATCTACTGTTGTTTTTATCACAACTTGCATCTCATAAGGCTCTAAAGACTGCTGGCAGCTAATCCCCAAAACTATTTTCTTTTTGTATAATTACACAACCGGAGACAAAAATTCATCAGATTGGTGAATGGTGGGGATGGGGCTCAGATCTCAACAAAGTTCTATTTTATTTTAAAGGACATAAAAGCACTAGGGGCTTTTGGCACATGGTAGTATACAGTACACAAAGATAAATTATTCCACCGCATGCAAACATACAGCAGGTCAAATCACTGTTTCAAAGTCTATATGCTATCCGTAGAGAGTGAATATATATCACTATAAATATTTGCATGAAGAAAATACGAGGGATATATATTTGTATATACTGTATATCAGGTACAAACAATGGAAATGAATATTTTAAGCCAGGTTTAGTAGAGAAATAGAAAATTAAATGTGTTGCTGTGGAATTTGAGGCTTACCTTCACACCTCACCTCCATGCTACACTCATTGTTTAATAAAGATTTCTCAGTACTTGCTTCTTCAGTTACAGGTGCCTCCAGATTAAGCAGAAAATCAAGGTCTTTATCTATTCCAAGCGGAGGTGTATCCTCTGGAATTCTGTAGGTGTCCACTGGGCATACCTCTGGATGCAGAACTTCCACTCCACTACAACCCCCTAGAGCAGAACTTACTGCTTGGCTAGTTGTGGCTGATGGAATGCTAGAAATGCCCTTCATCTTAAAATTAGGAAGTTCCTGGGGTAGCTCTCCCTGATTAGAAAAACGACATTTAATACTTTTTTTCAAACATGCTATGAGGCATACCATATTTTACTGCGATTGTTTTTCCTGTGAGTAGCCTTTTAATGAAATGAATATATTAAACATGCACACACTAAAGAAAATGCAGAACATCAATTTCATTGGTCCCAATGTGAAAATGGTGAAAAACAGTGACAATTGTACCTTACTATTACACCTTTTACTAAATTATGTCCCTAATTAAGATTTCATGAATGTATCGTTACAAATACATTTATTTATATTGCTCCCTTTTGCATACGGTTTGTGTAAATATAAGCCTGATCATTTCAGAGTTCCCCGCTACTATTGTAATAAGCACATATCTAAATGTTAAAGGTGGCAATATTAGATTTATTAGAAATGCACACCCAAATGACTGCAGAGATTCATTATGCTGGTGAAGACACTTATTATCGTTCGCACTGCCCCCAGCTTCGAATCAGACAATTTTATGAAAATATTTTGATTAAAATCAAGTCATGCTACATATTCCTCAATTTAGCATATGATGGTTGATAGAAATACAAAACTTGTTTATTAATATGAATAGGGATAATTAGATCCACTATAACTGTCTAAGTGTTTTGTCTTTGAGTGGAAAAACAAATTACCTGAACAAGGTCAGCGTCTACATTGAGTCGAAGGTGCAGAGGCAGCTCCTGCAGGACCCTGAGTAGAGACTGTAGATCCAGATTTAGACAAGCAGCCTAGGGACATAACAAAATTGACATTTAACTACTTGTTATCAGGGTTCTGATTCACTTCCCAGAGTTCTAAAAGAAATACAGGAATTTCACTGAATGCATATTAAATATACTCATTACATCTCTGTAATTGTTTACTTTGCTAAGGTGTTACAGCTATCACATTAGGATTCTCCCTAGTCAGTCAATATAGGATATACAGAGTATAATGTATCCCTTTCTGTTATATATAATAATATTAATAGTCACTGAGGAGTTCCAAAGCTACGGGCCAATTCATATAGAGTATAATAGACTCCTAGGTGACTCTTTTATGTATGTATAATTTTATTTCTAAAGAGTCACAAATTTACACAGCGCTGTACAATTCAGCAATACAAATATAATACAGACATGGGAAAAGTGCATTAAACAATACAAATATAATATCACATGGATACTTCACTTTAAGTGCTAGGTTGTGGCTGACACAAGAGTTTGGAGGTCCCTGCCCTGTAGAGCTTACAATCTAAATACAATACTGGAGTTTGCATGTTCTCCCTGCACTTGCGAGGGTTTCCTCCCACAATCCCAAAAAAACAACAACATACATTTGTGTGTGTGACTGAATAGGGAATTTAGATTGTAAGCTCCACAGGACAGGGACTGAAGTGAATGACGAACCTCTGTAAAGCACTGCGTAATATAATAGCGCTATTTAAAAAAATGAACAAATATAAAAAATACAATTATATATCATCATTTTATTTAAATAATTATATTATATATAATTATAATATATTACAGATTGGGGCACATTATCTTGCATATATTTCAAATGTCTACATCTTGAATACATTTACACCATATAGGATATTTTACCACTTGATTAGCATAGTTACTAACACAGCTTTTCTCATTTCTTTTCTAGATTGAGTTGTTGCTTATGCCACTGTATCATCAAAATATACATGAAAGGTTGTGCTATTATACTGGAGCTTGTTTAAAAAAACTACAGTTCAGATGGTATTAGTTGCAGATATAAGAATCAACTAGTGCTCATTTGTTTCCCTTAAAATGAGCTGCAGTGTAATCATATTTTGCATGGATCTATGCCTACATTTTCCACTATGCAATGTAAGGTGACCACAATATAGAATACATTTTAGCCACTCACTTTTAGTAATAAACAGCTACTTCTGATTTTTCAATTAGCCATTTATAAGGTTATATGTTACAGATAGTGACATGCAGAATTCAGTGCTACTGTGCATTACAAGAACATTATTCATATGGTCTCACACCTAGACAAGGATGGGTGAGGGAATGTTTAATATATGATCTTTTCCTGCCCAATTTCCAACAACATTTTATTCTACAAACCCATTGCAATACCCTAAGATTTTTTTCATGCCAACAAGCGAGACTAGTTTAACAGCTTCTGCGGATGAATACCGGTTTGTACCTCACCTGTTGGGAACAAAATGGGAAGAGAAATACAACTGCTGTAAATAAACATGGATAAGTTGGGTAAGATTTGTGGCCCTGATGAAGCTAATATGTCAGTGGCACAATAATAAAGTCCATACCATGCTTTTAAATCTATATGGTGATGCTGTGGGAGGTACAGATTAATTAAAAGATATCATTTTTCAACAGTAGTGGGACTGGAATATAACTTTTCCTGTTGCAGGTCTGAGCTGGCATCTGGAATGCTTGGCATTCAGGGATGGTATTGCAGACATGCATTTTTCAGAACAGATGTGGGGGAACTGCAGGAGATCAAGTTCAATATAAGCCGCTATAATTCCCTTACAATGTTTTCTGGAAACACTGATGCTAAATACTACAGTCATTGCTCTTTATGGTGGGTAACTTCAATAATGTGAACTTCAGTACTAGAGAAAGAAGAGTCCATCCCATAGTTCAGGTCACAGGGTGTAATAACCTTTGCAGAATTTCGTATGCCCACTGCAGTTTTCTTGGAAGAACAAAGCTTGCCAGATAAGCATTGTATGCTGCACACTGATGGTAACAGATTCTTTCATTCACCCTCCCAAGACTCTCTGGTTTACAGAGAGCCTATTTGTTATTTAATTCTGATGAAAGGTACCAAGGGAAATATCCCTTTATCTTTTATTTGGCCCTAAGGCAGGATCAATAGGAAATCTGCAAGATTCTAGCAGAAAATGGAAACTAAGGCGCAAAATTCTCTTTCATCTAATTGAAACAATCTTGTACAACAGCCATTTCTTAACACCATTTTTTAGTCAACAAATAACTTATTGTTGACATTATGCTTGCCCTGAAAGCAAGGTCGACCTGATTACGGGAGGTACGATCTCCCTCTAAAAACTGCTTTACTGCAGCCTTACCAATGCATTTTTTCCCCTTTAAATAGGATGATGTTGTTACTCTGGCTTAGCAACCCAAACTGCTGTTTTCTGCTCTCTAAGGGAACAGTTTGCAGCCACCATTGGACCCCCTAAATCAAGACTTAAGCAATAAGTCTATTAATTATTGGGATTTAAGGAATGCATGGTAGTGCTATCATGGTACCATGTTTCCCCGAATATAAGACTGGGTCCTGTATTCATTTTTTCTCCTAAAGACTCGCTAGGTCTCATTTTCAGGGGATGTCTTATTTCCTGGGAAACTCGGTACTAGTATGGTATATTTCCAGTACTTTACTGCAGCTAGGTCTTATTTCCTGGGAAACTCTGTACTGTACGGTATATTTCCAGTACTTTACTGCAGCTAGGTCTTATTTTCTGGGAAACTCGGTACCAGTACGTTATATTTCTCTTACTTTACTGCAGCTAGGTCTTATTTTCTGGGAAACTCGGTACCAGTACAGTATATTTCTCTTACTTTACTGCAGCTTAGTCTTATTTTCTGGGAAACTCGGTACCATACGGTATATTTCTCTTACTTTACTGCAGCTAGGTCTTATTTTCTGGGAAACTCGGTACCATACGGTATATTTCTCTTACTTTACTGCAGCTTAGTCTTATTTTCTGGGAAACTCGGTACCATACGGTATATTTCTCTTACTTTACTGCAATTAGGTCTTATTTTCAGGGGAGGCCTTATATTTCTAAGCTTGGAAAAATTTGCACTAGGTCTTATTTTCGGGGAAAACGGTACATTTTGCAAATTATAAAAAAGGGAACATTTTTAAAAGAAAATAAACAAGTTTGTAAATTATTATTAGCAAAACATACCTTCTTTTTAATGAAACTAGATGTGTAGCTAATAATCTGGCCACTTCTTGGTCCTGAGCAAATCAGTAGATGGTTTTCACCCACTCACTTTTTCGGGAACCAATCAGCAGTGTGTTTCATCACGTACTGGACATCACTTCTTCTTGATGATATGCACTCCTGATTGGTTCCTGCACAAATGAACAGGTATGTGTTGTTAATAATAAATGTTTTGTTAATAATAAATGCCAGGACCAACAGAAGTGGGGGGCTGTACTAGCTGCACTTAATTAGTATGGTGAGGGCTTTATGCACTTTACAGACTTTTGTGTGTCGTGTGACTTAAAAAGGAACTGGAGTGTCTTTCAGTATACATATCAGTTTAGACTGAGAAGGTCTCTGCTTCTCCAATCATTTGGCTTTTACTTGTTTTTACTTTTTAAGTCAAGAATAATTTATTTCACTGTATTTCTCTCTTTAAATGTTGTCTTTGATCACAACTATGCAGTAAAAATTCATTTATTTTATTCAGTTTATTTCTAGGACCCGGTTTCTGCAGCTCTTCAATAATAAATATGGTGTCTCCCAGCACCTTGTAGATTCTGCCTGAATGATTTCCTACTGGCCCACACAAGCGTCACTCACCTCCAAACTTAGCTAGATTCTCCTCAGCAAATACTTAACATCTCTGCCCAGCAGAGCATAAAAATATTATCTCTGCTTGGCATGTAAATGCAAATAAATGGTGTAAATGGAAACATTTTCTGTTTGTGCTCCTGTCTGATTAATGATATGTTAATGGGAGCACTGAGGCAGCTTTCAACACAGCTTAGAGATTTTGTTAATATGTAAATATATAATAAATCACACTGGGAGCTGAATAAATAAAACTTTAAAAAAAAGAAAAAGAGAGAAATTCATTAGGGCAGCAGGCGGTTAAGATAGCTCTATATAGAATTATAAACACATGAATGCTGCTCAGTGTGGATAGAGCATAACATTTGTATCATGTTTATATGAGATGAGGCAGAGGAATATGAATACATACTGTAGCTATGCAGTACAGTTTACTAATACGGCCACTAAGTTTTCTCTGACTGATCTACTCATTTTCCTCCTTGTTGGTGACCTTATAGTAAGATGTTTTATAGTGTTTGAGGCTTTTTTTTTTAATGTGTACAATTGATTTTAGCTGTATAAACTTGCTAAAATTGCAGGTAAAAAGGAGGGGGCATGCCTTAACCCAGGGGTCGGCAAACTTTGCACAGGAGGGGGAGCCATTTCGCTCCCTCCTACACTGGGAATTTTTTTACAGAGCCGCAAAGGGGGAGGAGCGCAGGCTCCCAATCATATGACCTGCTGACTTACTATCAGAATAAACGTTGGTGGTCATGGGCGGGGTAAGGGAGATGCGCTCAGAGCCACAACACGGCAGGCGAAGAGCCGCATGTGGCTTGGGAGCGGCAGTTTGCCTACCCCTGCCTTAACCAAAACACAATGAAGGACATATTTACTGGACTGGGCAATAACAGAAAACAAGTCCACCATTTTGCATTACAGATATTGTCAAAAGATTTACTTTTTCTCATTGGATGTCAGACTTTCAATTCAGGACCAATACAGTTTTCTCTGGCAGATTATTTAATGAAATGGTAATGGTACAAAACGGTAAGTGCTGTCTCTGTCTCACAGACTGGGCATTTAAGTAGAAGAGATTAGTCTTCTTTAGTGAATCCAACTTCCTTGTATTTGTAAAACCAAAGAAGGTGCTGCATATGTGCAGGACTCCTCTGTGTGCTGTTTCCAAAAATAAACTTACATTTGTACAAGAACTGTCTGGCAAAGGAGGGAAGTGGTCCACTCCATATCCAACATAATGACCTGGCCTTACTAGTCTCTAGACCCCAATGACAAAGGTGTGCATGGCATAAACTGGACATAAGAGTCAACACAACCACAAATCCCCTAACATCTTTGGGGTATATATAGCAAAGGAGCTGGGTTTGAGAAGTCTGTTTCTATAGCCAACACAGCACACTAGACACGCTGACGTCAGCGAACGTTTTAAAGGGATTCCAGTCTCGGCGAGGCAACTCGAGTGGTCTCGCAGAGACTGGAATCCCTTTAAAGCATTCGCTGATGTCCACGTGCAGGACATCAGCGAGCGCATAACAGTCTGTGCGAAGTGAGCCGAAGGATACGGACCTCACTTCGCACTATGGTGAATTCCCCCCCTAGGTCTGTAATCCATCTCTATTCCATGGAATGGGCTACAAGAATTATTAGCTGTATAGGACATTTTTGTTATTTAATACATTGTTCATTTTTTTAGATTTTATTAATGTATATTTAGAATGGGTAAAACAATAAAAACAACAACAACCAAGCAGCGCTAAAGTAAGAACAATGAAATCTATAAAAAAATCAAACCAAAAAGTTGAAAGAATAACGAGTCCAAATCTTGATATATCCAGTGATAGTGCAGCTTTCTTCTAAGGAGATCACCCTTTGCTCCAATTAACAAGTGAATCACAAAATCTATGAAAGAAAGTGGAAATAATAATTATTATTTGCGCTTGCTTTCATAGATTTTGTGATATATTTAGAATGGATCTAACCTTGTTTCCCTATATTGGGCCTAAACTTTCTGTGATGATTAGTTCCCCAGCAATATTCACATCAGTGATGGCTTTTCTTAGGTATCTTATTGGAATACTGGATTGAGGTCTGTCTCACAGCCTAACAAATGCACTTCCCATACATTTACATACATAAACATATGTTTACTTAGATTTTACTATTTCATTAATGCAAAGGTGGGGGAAGTACATTGTTCTTTAGTACATTTCTTGGGTCTCTGAATGCAGAATAATCCTATGAGGTGGATGGGAGGCTTGAGCATGTTATAAATGTTTAGGAGACTAATTTGTTATGTTTTAATGGCCCCTGGTCCTTGGTCCTTGGAAATCGTTTCTCTGGTGGGCCAAAGATACCTCAGTCCAACACTGGCTATGGACCTCTGTTCCCTAGGAAGGCAATAAAGTGCAGTAATCTTTCTTAAGTGATTCATAATTAATTGTAAATGGCCTTTTTTTAATAAAGAAATGTCCATTATCTCAATCAATTCCTTGTTATTAAATACATTTTCAAAAAAGGTGGCATATATCAGGCATAGATATAAAAAAAACAATATTACCTTTCATTACACTCCTTTGTTCTTTGAGACACTGAGATGTGTCCATCAAGTCTGAACATCGCAAAACCATAGTTCACATTCCCTATTAATATGCAGCTGCCTCAAGAAGGGAAATGCTAACTAATTCAGACAAAGACCTTGGGATTAAAGGCAGCAACAAATTGTCCCATGTCACGGATTTTAAAGTTCAATGCATCTTGGGTGAGAGTGGAATTTTCAGACAGAAGAATCTCCTTTAATGTGTGCTACTGCCTCTGCTAAGCTTGGGGAACATTCCTGGGACTATACTAAAGCTACAGACAGTGGCATTATCAGGATTCCACTGAAGGCAATGCTGGCTCAGTAATAAGGCAGCTGCTAATGACTGCAGTTTAGATATCACATATAATTTCTAGAAGCATCAATTAAATCCCAGCCACTTGGCTGCCATTCTGCCTTATCTGACAGCTTATAACACACCTGGCTGCTTGCTACTTTGTGCTGCAACCACAACTACCTCTGGCCCTTAATGTTCAGAAAGTGTTGAAATGTGAAAGCTTTGGCAATAAACAATACAACCTCTCATGGTTGCAAGGGAAGCATAAATAATGGCTGATTAAGTGATTGCAGCCCAGCTACTGCTAATACTTACACAATTGTACAACACATAATGTATCAGCAGAAATATGGCAAATGTTATTTGCTAAAGTCTTTTCTACAAAAGCAAAAGAACAAAATTGTTTCCCGTTAGTGTGTTCCTGCATATACTGGCTTATTAGGCAAAAGTTAACCATTAATAAATATTTAAATATAAGCCCTCTGCCTCCGCAAAGAGCAATCCATCTATGTTTTCAAAACGAAATTGAAATCTTCCCTCTTGGAGCAGTAGCGCTGGGCTTTCATGTCAATATTTTATCCTTAAGCAGCTTTTTATTCTATTTTGTATTGTTTTTTTAATAGTACTTATAGGCTAATGAACTGACACTTTATGTTACTGCACTTGTTATCCTCCTATTTGGTTTATGTAAGTCTTCCTCCGATTTAAATTGTAAGCTCTACGGGGCAGGGACCACCATCCTCTTGCTTCGATCATGTCCTGGCACTTAGAGTGTTGTATTTTCTTGATTATATACTTGCAAATTACTCCACTTGTTCTTTGTTACACACTTTCCCTTGTCTGTATTATAACTGTATTGTTGGATTGTACAGCGCTGCGTATCCTAGTGGCGCTATGTAAACAGAGATATACATATATACATTTGTTTCTCATTAGCTGCCAATTCAATGATAAATATTTCCTTGTTTATTCAGTTGCACAAGGAGAGTTTCTTTTTATTTCTAAAGCAGAACAATATTATCGCTCCAGGAATCAGTTAAGACATACCAGGAAGATATTAATGTGTTAAGCCTGGTAAGATTTAATGGCCGCGCTAATGTCTATAATTAAATGTAGATATTTTCTTCAGCCAGGAAAGTTTATTAAAATATAGACAAAATATCCACTAATATTTTTTTTTTCATTTTTGCCTACAAGACTAATTGAATCTTTTTCATTAGAAGAATTTGGAAACAAGTTTGTTGGGGGGGGTTCCAGCTTTCTACAATTAATAGGCAAAAGGTAATAATTATTTAGATATTAGTGCAGGAACACACCTGTTTATGATGTGGATCTTGTGCTCCCCATTCCCTCTCATCAGCAAATCTGAACTGGGTGAACGAATCCCCTGAAACAAAAGAAAGAAATGTGATGAATATGAGGTAATGAAGACTGTGTAGATGAAAAATGTGAAACAACAAAAGGATCAACAACTATTTTATCTACATTCTAAGCTGGCTTCAAAAGCATTGTGTGACACCGCCCTAAGAGAGGCTTAGTCCCTCCCACTCCTGCAAAGCCCTAGACACAGGTCAGTTGTAAGAATGTACAGCCACTTGTTACATACATTTGTTCTGTAATGTAAGAAGGATAGCGTACGGGAAAAAAGGGAGTGTCAGCTCAAATCCGGTCTGTGGTAAAAGTGAACCGACAAAAATGAGTGAACAATGGGTGCTCAGGAGAAGGATGATGCCCAGATCCTAAGGCAAATGTAGCAGAAGATAGAGGGTCTCCGGCACACCAAGTAGGTAAAACAACAAGTCCTTTATTGGAATCGATTAAAAGTCCATGCAAAACAAATAAAACAAGGTGTAGGTGGCACCTACGCGTTTCGCGCCGAAGGCGCTTAATCATGGTGTAAAGTACAGCTGAGACAGGGGTTGATTTATAGGCAGGAGCTAGAGAGTGGTGGAACACGCATTTGTAATATCAAAGCGATAACAATTAAGTACGGAGGCAGTGTATGTGTGAAAAAGAGTAGTAAAATGATTACTCACTTCAAGCAGATATAATGGAGTAAACACGGTGGAGATATAAAGCCATTACAGTGTTCCGGCAGTCCACTTTTTTCCTTTTACTGATATCCCCTACGATTTTTTGATCGATTTTTTGATATGCCATGACAATCCTTGTATTGATTACTGTCATTTATTTTCCATTGTGCTGAATCGTTTTCTCACTCATTTTTTACTTTTATTTCTGTAGCCTTGCTGTATGTGCCTATATGTTTTAATATTGGCCCATGTTTTTGTTACCAATGCTAGCTAGTGGTGAACCCCGCATCTAAATTGACTTACTGCCATTATTTATTTTTTATTACTCGTTTTCCTTATACACCCTTCAGGCAATCTTTATCCTCAGTCTCTTTAACGGCGCTGTTGCTTGTCTCTTTCTAATAAAGCTTTTTCAAAAGTCCGGCGCACGTAAACCCTCCTTTCTAATTAAGTATTCACTTCCACTGCCGGCGGAACACTGTACAAGTGCTGGTCAACGAATTAGAATAATTTGAAATAGTGCAATCATGAAA
>WMED01004121.1:0-21136 GCA_019650415.1 Pipa parva
GGGGCGCTATCTTAGTGCTTGTCCCCCTCCTTTTCTCTCTCCTTACCTAGCTCCTCTGTTATCCAGCTGTCTGTGCTGAACGCTATAGCGTTTCCTCTCCCCAGCAATGATTAAACTTCCTGTCACTCACAGGAAGTTACATCAATTCTGGGGGAGGAATGAAGTAGCGCTCAGCACAGACAGCCGGGCAACGGAGGAGCTAGGTAAGGAGAGAAAAAAGTGATACCCGGCGTATAAGACGACCCCTGACTTTTTAGATGATTTTCAGGGGTTAAAAAGTAGTCTTATACGCCAGCAAATACAGTATATAATTTTTGTTAATTTTTTTTGGTTTGGACAAAGTCCCTATTTAGCTTGTTAGAATGATTCTCCATTAAAGTCTGTTTCCAGCAATCCAATTACTACCAATGGGCTGATCATAGTCCAGTACCTACTCCTTCTCTGTAATAGCATGCATGGGTTTGGAGGAAATTGGGTGGCCACATGACTTTATTTTACAGCTTTCAAATCCTCCTCTAAAGACCTTTAACTGTTCCTGTTATAACCAGCCATAGACTTTATTGATTAAAATTGAGGGCCATGCTACCAAATTCAAGTGGGTGGAGCTAAGAAAAAGTAACCATTCACCACAAAAGCAGTTGGGGGGGGGGGGGGGGGGGGGGGGTAGGAAGTCTTTAGCACAGGGGGAAAGCTTTATATTTTATAAAGATCTAAGCAAGTTTTTGGGCCTGGTAAATGTGATGGGTGCTGCATGATGGGGGTGCAGGGGATCATGGGTGTTTTACGCCAACAATAGTAACTGTTAAATGTAAACAAAATAGAAACATAATTAAAATCATTATGCAGAACCACATAATGCATGTTTATTTGCCTTTTTATTCTCTAATAGAGATCATTCTTCTTTTTCTCTCCAATAACTTTAAGTCTAGCAGCACAATCTGGAAGCTGATTGGTGGGCAATGAATCTTCCCCTTGTTGGCTGTGGATTCCTTCAGGTGTAAATGTCCAGGTAACACCAGCAGGTAGTTTCATATGGAAATCTGTCATCCAGTGTTAATACAAATTTAAGTATATTTTAAAATCCAAAATATTCATCTTGATAAAGTTACCTTTCACCATTCGTTAAATGAAAGTTATATATATTACCATACAAATAGATACTGTAAATCTGATTGGCTCATTAAAGCTATCTCTGAAATATTTGCCTTGTAGGTCATTTTTTAGAATTTTGTAATAGCAGCGTAAGTAGTAGCTTATTTGTAAATAGTCTTTGATTCAGAACCACTCTTGTTTACCTTGAAATGTTTTTTTTTTTACCGCTACCCAAGCAACCAGGCGCTGAATTTGTATAATCGCAGAGTGAATTTGTATGGCTAAAGGAATTTGTGACAATTCACCCACTGTGTCACAAAGCCAATTGTGCATATTCACTAATTAACACACATATTTACTAAAGTTTGAATTACCGTAATCTCCATTTTTCTACTGTTTTTTTGCCAGTTTTCACCGCTGTAAGGATAGTCAGTCCTGAAAATGACAGAAGCAGCCCTTGACAGATGTCAGAAAACTTGGTGCGGCCAAGAGAAAGTCCTGAAGCGGTTGGAACACAGTAACTATCAGGAGCAGGGATTTGCAGTTTAAATAGTTAATAATTAAAGGGGTGGCCCGAAGAAAAAAGACTGTCTGGATACTGCAGCTTTAAATCTCTGGACACAGGAAACAATGGTGCTGAACTTGGCAATCTGGAAAGTAGTAACATAGACTGACTTAGCCACAGAAAACACAGATGAAACAGTTGTCCAAAGAGAAAAGTCTGCCTGTGTGCTGCGGCTTTAAATCTCGGGTCAGAGGACAGCCATGCTGAACTTGTAGCAGCGTGGAATGGCTGGACTGAGAGAGCACAATGAGTGTTCGGACTGAGAGAGCACAATAGAATAAAATAGATTAGAATAGATATTTATTGTCACTAGAAATACAGTGTATATCAAGTGAGATTTACAATGAGTGTTCTGGCTGAGCAGAGGCAGACCAGTAGACAGGAAGCAGAGGTACTGGTCTGGATGACAGCAGCAGTCAGAACCTGAATGCAGGATTTGAATAGCGCAGATTTACAGTATCGCTGTGCGGATTGGGATGATGGTCCCTAACGTAGCGCAGGAAGTTAGCGCTTGGTGCTTCAGTGGTGGTAAACAAAGGAAGCTGCTTGCCAGTTTCTCAGGAACTCCCTGCAGGAAAGGCTCCGGACTGGAAACACTGGACAGTCGAGGGTGATTGGCACAGTGGCAAGTACACAGAGGAAACTCGAGGAACAAGGCAAGTAAAGCAGGGAAAGAGGAGCACAGTATAGGGGAATACTATGAAGCTCTACAATAAACGAACAAAGGGGGAGGGGGTGGAGCAGGTTTAAGTAGCCTCTGGGCTAGTGGGAATGGGAATTTTTCTAAGCTCCTGGAGTAATAATCAGGCGATATTGATATTAAAGGGCCCCATTGGCATTCATTTGAATTGTAGCGTTATTACCAATATTTACTGATACCGATACATTTTTTTTTTTGAATTTCATAAATGAGGGGAAAAGGAAAATGCGGTAAAAAAAAAAAACAGGGGAAAACCGTGAAAAACAGCCATCCAGTTTTCTGACTTTGGTAAATATGCCCCATGGCGATGGAGTGAATTGTCACATATTAATTTCTGAGCGTTGTGAGGTGCATTGCAGTGGTGGCATGCTGTAGGAAACTTTTTATTAATAGAAATATTAAAGCAAATTGATGTCACCATATCTATCATTAATTACATTCATAAAAATATATTAGCAATATGCATGGATTATCATAATTTAGATTTTATTGCAGTCATTGGTCACTGATATGCAGTTGTTTTTACATTTATTTCGATGCCAGCCATCTCATGTTGGCATTTGGGCTTCACAATTTCTAAGCCTTTTGAATAAAACATTTCCAGAATAATCACAAGACCCTTGGCGAAAAGTCTGATGCAAAGTCAATGCATCTACAAGACAATTCACACTTAGATAAATATGCCTCATGTGCACAGGTAGAAATTGTACAAGTTTGGGACAGATAGATTGTGAATGAGAAATAATAATGAAATAAGTAAATAAAAGTCAAGCCTCTGAATGACAGATTTTTTATGGTTGTCAGGGTCAGTTTAATTAATAAAACAAAGACCAGTTTTATAATAGGTAGAGCTGTGTATCCTGAGTCTTCCAAGAGAACAGATTTATTTGACGCTTTTGGAATTTTGTCCAGCAAACTGGTCAGAGAGCAACAAAGATCTCATCTTAAAGGGGAACTATGGACAAATTAAGGGGGTAATTCAGGAAAGTGCGAACTTACCTGGCGATCCTTCGATTCAACTCGCCGAGACTGGTACGCTCTCCCTTGTCTCCTGCATGTGGAGATCAGCGAATGCTTTAAAGGTACTTCTTCTTGGCGAGGCGACTCGAGTGGTCGCGAGATGAGACAAAGTACCTTTAAAGCGTTCGCTGATCTCCGCTTGCAGGACAGAAGGGAGCGCGTACCAGTCTCGGCGAGTTGAATCGAAGGATCGCCAGGTAAGTTCGCACTTTCCTGAATTACCCCCTAAATCTTTACATATGCAGTACTACATTTTGGGGGTAATTCAGGAAAGAGCGAACTTCGATTCACGTTGCCGAGACTGGTATGCGCTCCCTGCTCTCTATCTCCCTGCTGTTCTATTGTTATGCACGCGATTCAAGTGGTCGTGAGATGAGCCAAAGTACCTTTAAAGCTTTCGCTGAATTCCATGTGCAGGATCGCCAGGTAAGTTCACTCTTTTCTGAATTACCCCCTATTCGCGAGAAGCGTTTCTCCCCAGTAGATGTTTCATCTGAAGCAGAATGATTGAAGCAGCATTGATAAACTCCAACACCCAGGAAAGAAAAGTCAGGCTGACAGGGAAGATTATAGAGAGAAACACTGTATAAAGCTACATTTTTTATAATACATGAATATTTACAAAATGTTTATTTCATTAGTACAATCTAAATTAATATTAATATTAAATTAATTAATATTAAATTAATATTAGAGTTTTTAGGTGACAGGTGCACTTTAATGTCTGGCATTGAAATGAATGGGAACCTGTGTCACCGTATAGTCATTTACAAATAAAAAATAATAATTGTTAAACCAAGAATAGAAAAAAAAAAATTAAAAACAAACGTGTCTTTGGAGAAATATTAAAATAAAACTCTCCTTAATAAAAAGAGCAGGAACGTAATTGTCTTTGTGTTTGAAAGCCATTTTTATTACGGCGCTCGTGCGCATCACTTTCTTAAATCAAAATGTAATATTGTTCCATAAAACAAATGCAAGTTTATTCAAAAACTGTATATAAAAAAACACTGAAGCGATAATCATTTGTTCCATAAATGCTGGAAAATGAATGAAACAGGTTATTTTGGGTAATATTTACGCACGTGTACCCACTATGTTTTTCTTTTACAAATCAAAAAGAAACAGCTAAATGTAAATGAATATCAAACATGGCCACCATCATGAAAATGTTTCCAATCAATGTAATCTTCTCGTACTTTATGCACAAACAGTTTACAGTACACTATATTTAAAAATGCATGTACGATACCAATTTTAACAAAATACCAGTTGATTAAAATGTATGGCATGTTGTGGTAACTATCCATGGCAGAAAAATCCTTTTCAGTGGTAGTCCGGTAATCTATAACGGGTCATACGTGCAGGAGTTAAAAATCAGAGCTTCTTTTTAATCAGCATCCAATGTATTATAATCAAGGAAGGGCTACGAGTTGGTGTTCATCTTCGCATAAGAGATTTTGCTTCACAACAGGAGGCCCCCCTACCCTGATGTGTCTGAAGAAAAAAAAAACCTCATCTCATACATCAGATTGTCAGACGCTCAATGAGATTGAATCATGTACCATTTAGACAATCACAATCAACGAGTAAGATTCATTGTGTAACACGCCTTACTATGTTTATGTGGATTTCGCCGGAAAAAAAAAATATAAAAGGGATATGTTAAAACAGGTGAGAACATGAAAAACAATATAAAAGTTAGCTTTTCCAGAAGTTTTACTTACATAATTCGGGAATAAGATATCCAAATGCTCTTCGTTTTAGGTAAGATGCAGACAATTCTATTGGTCATTGAGAAATTTTAGGTACGTTAATACTAAGTGAAAAAAGCTGGCCATGTCTTTCCTATTCAGGTATATGGATGAAAATGATTGGCTGAAGGTCAGAAGATACTGGAAGAGCAGTTGAACTAGGATCCATGTTTCCTTGAGCCAAAGTGCAGAGACAGGGCAGTCTTAAGCTGTCAATCATAATGCAGTTTTGTCTCCCAGTTCATTTTACACCAAAGGGCACATTTTCATTTACTAAAGTCAAACAGGTTTTTCCACTAACAAGTGCAGGAGAAACAGCCTAGGGCAGGGGTGGCGAATCTTTTTGGCACAGAGTGCCTAAAAGGTGACGTCACCCACGAGGGCTTTCCCCGAAGTGCCAGCGCTGGTGAGTGACGTCATCATGCCAGCGCTGGGGGAGGAGTGCACATGCGTCGGAGGAGGAGAACTCCCCTGCTCGTGTGTGCTTCTTCAGTGCAGGCCACGGATCTGGCCTGAAAACTTTCAGATCGGGTCCGCTGCCTGTATTGAAGGCAGGGCATGGCAACGGCTCGCGTGCCAACAGAGAGGGCTCTGCGTGCCCTCTCTGGCAGGCGTGCCATAGGTTCGCCATCCCGGGCCTAGGGGATATTTACTAAAATCATTAAATCATTCCTTACAATTCGATCCTTTTCACCCACTTTTTACCTTTTTTTCCACCGTATTTTCTTTTTTTCCCTCTTTATGAAAAGTCTTAAAAAAAAAAGAAAAAAGAATCGATATCGATAAATATCAATGTGTTGATATCACTATAATTTTAAATTACTTTCAATGGAGCCTAACTTGATATTGACATCGCTGATATTTCCACCAGGGACTTAGAAATATTTTAGTGCCCCAACTCCACGGGTCATTAATGAATATTTGCCACCCTCAAACAGGTGAATACTTCTTTTAGTAAAAAAAAAAAGTGGAAGAGGGCTTCATAAATTTCAATATTGGCAATATCAATATCGCTGATATAGACCTACCGGGGAAAACCTATACAATTCTAACAAATATCCTCCACTATATTTAACAATATCACTGTTTTCTCCTATTTACTAAACTGTTCAAAAACCATTTTATCTCCCTAAAGAATTCTCCCCCCTCAGGCTGGAGTAAACCCTTTATTCCCTATGGAGATGGTCCTGTCATTTAGCCTAAGTCCAATATATTTCCCCATTGAAAAGAGACATGGATATGGATCAGTAATGGAAGGAGCCCTCATAGCAAAGCATTGCAAAGTTTCCCCCTGTTATGTGATCGATATTTATCAATAGCGATTTGTTTCGATGGGAAAACATATTTATTGATCCTTAGTCAATTAAGATAATCAAAAAGTACAGGGAAACAAAAATTGACAGGGAAATGGAGTAAAATCAATCAATATGGTGGAATTGGTCTTGGTAAATATGCTCCGTGTGTGTGGGAGTGCAGGTACAAAAGAAAATTGACTGGTCAGTTAAAATGAAAATGGATCGGCTAAAGACATCTGTTTAAAGGGAGAGTAACACCAAAAATGAAAATACTACAAATGCATTTCTAGTTACTATATATTCTATTTGTGCTTCCAAAAATTCCAAATAGCATCTCTAAAGTGTGATATTTAGCCTTAAAAAATTAGGCTTTAGGGCACACTTCCTGAATATGTATTATCTAATGCCCCATAATGAGACTGGACAAAACATGGCTGCTATCACTAAAGATAAAAACAGATAACAATAAAATGTAAGAATTCAACTTCAAAGGTAACATTTTTGCAAGCGCAGTATTTGAATAACTGCCTTTCTAATTCAAATGGGAATTTTAATTTTTTTGGCATTACTGGTTCATTAAAGTGTAAGTAAACCCTATTTATAAAGGTTGCCTCATTAAAGTATTGTAAAGTGGAAAAAATGATTAATGAAATCCTCACTCACCTTTTCACTCTGCAGCACTTGTAAAATATTCCTCCTTCCTGTAGAGTATGAGGCCACGCCCGCACCCCAACACATTCTCTGTCTAAAAAACCAACAAAGACAGTGTCGGAATTCAATGCTGCAGGGCTTGTGCAGTGAAAGGAAGGTATCAGATTACTAAACCTGCAACAGCAGAATGAGTCATTTTGTGACCTCATTAGGGGGAGGTAACTATACAGGAAGCAAGGACATAAGAAATGCAGGGGAGAAAGGCTGCTGGATTAAGAGGTGATAACTCAAAAACACAAAATTGTTTTTAATTTTCAATGCTTAAGTTTATGTTTCTACGTTATAAATATAATATATATGTATAGTTTGGTCAATAACTTTACTTACACTTTAAGGTTCTTCTTGGCTAACCCAGGTACTGGTTTTTCTTGGCTAACCCAGAAAGTATAGCTGACCTTTGGCTGCCTAAAATTTAAACAACCTTTTTTGGCTTAGGAGCTAAATAATAGGATTGTGACAGTTTTTCCTGGAATGTGGATTCCATGAAAATTATATTGCATGCTTCCAGCTTCTTAGTACTAAAATACCATTTTTTTTTTTTTGGCATAATAATAGATAATACACAATATTTGTATGATTTTTTTTTTCAAAGAAGGGATTTAATGCAGTCTATTTATAGTTAAATGATTTCAGGACAGTCTATTATTACTTGACATGAAGAAAAGTGTTTAAGGTGACAAACAGAAACAAGCTTTTAACAGAGATGGAGTTGTATCCTTTAAGTGGGTGCTTTAGGGACAAACTAAAATTGCTGTTTTTAGTTTTAATATATGGACCCCACCTCCGCATACTAGGTATAATTTACCCAACCACACTTAACGCCTACAGTTGTACTTTAGCAGCTGTAAGAGTGTAATACACAGAGCAGTTATAAACATTACAATTTTGTCAGTCCTTAAGCACTTTAGATGAGTTCATGATATTTTCTAATTATTTATTCTGAATGTAACAAAAGGCATGGGCATAATTGTACTAATTTACAAGTAAATTATTATCTATGTATTAACCAAACTCAATTTAATGTTGATGCATGCAAAAGAAAATTTCTTTTCTCCACATTTGCATGAATGGGAACTACCATGCCACTTCACTGTTGAGTCTTACCTCACAGGTAGATTATATATATTATTATTTAGCGCTACTATTTTACACAGTGCTTTACAGAGATTCATCATTCATTTCAGTCCCTGCCCCATGGAGCTTACAATCTAGTTTCCCTATTTTGTCACACACACACACAGATGAATGTTTTTGGATTGTGGGAGGAAACCGGAGTGCCCGGAGGAAACCCATGCAAGTGCGGGGAGAACATACAAACTCCATGCAGATGAAGTCCAGGGTTGAATTGAACCTAGGACCTCAGCGCTGCAAGGAAGAAGTGATAAACAATGAGACACCCCACTATTTACATTAGCTCTCTTATGGGCCCTAAAAAAGGATATTTCTAATATGTGTGAATACATTTCTGCATATAAAAAAAACAAATAGTTAACTATACTGTAATACTTTGTTGCCTAATGGGAATTCAAAACTTTGACAATAGGAAAAAACGACATACAATATGGAGGTTAAATATCTATTTCTTATTTTCCATTAGATTCCAAAACTGCATTGTATCTTTCAAGACATATTTTGTTCCAATATTATCCAATTTCCATTCCATTCCAAGTTGATGTTCATTTGAGAAAGAACCGTTTAGTGTAACCATTGTGGGAGAAGTAGGGATTGTCAGTGTGGTTCATTTAATATTTGCTAGATTTAGGCTAAGCTGTATCAGTACAGGCAAAGTAATGGGCAGAGTAGGAGCGAAATAGTCTACTTAGGTCCACGCTGCTGTCACTTTCGAAGCACCGGAAACCTATTCACAATGAATTCCAAATGCTTCCTGTCTTGCTTGACATGATAATACTCAAACATGGAGCTAGGTATGTTCTAAAGCCAAATGGGACTGGATTATAAGGCTGTTCTAAGTCGTGCTTAACACACATTTAATGAAAATGTCAGTTCTCAGGAAAACTAATTAAGGAAAACACACTGCAAGTATTATTTCTTCCCTAAACTTTTTTTTAACTATTTGTGTCAGCAATTGGTTTAGTATAAAGGAGTTTTATATGTATGTGTGCAGTTATATCGGCACTATAGTGCCCCTTTAAATTATGAAGAATGAATAGTAAATAAAGAATCCCACTATGAGCCTCACTGACTGAATTGCAAATTTACCTGTTGAATTCACTTCGCTACAATTCAAGTTGCATCACCAAAATAGTCGCAAATTCACTTCTCACTATTGATTAAAGTGGAGAATACACTTGCCTAACAGACGGACAGCAGTGGACACTGTCACACACGTAGTGTGTCATAGTCAGGTGGACAGAAGTAGGATGAGAAGTCATGTGCCGTGAGGTGAATTCAACAAGTGAAGGGCAGTGATGTCAGTCTCATCATCATGGCCGCTGATAGGCCAGTATTACTGCTACTGGCATCAAGGGCTCGGCCAAATTGACACAAATTGTTACAGTGAAAGAGCCAGATATGGACATCAAAAGAGCCATATCTGGCTCAAGAGCCATAGGTTGCCGAGCCCTGTTCTAGACCCTTCTACTTTGTCTGACTACTCTAGGTTCTATTTCCTGGTGTTGATCCCCAGCCTGTTATCATGTTTATGAATCTCCACTGCCTGCACTTGCCTTTGTTAGTATAACTAACTGAACTCTGCTGCTATATTCTCCACTTCACTTTTTAGTGATTGCTACAAAGCACGGGGTTGGACTGGCCCATCAAAATTATCCTCTGGAGGGCCCCAGTATTGGGGGACCCACCCAGGTGCTAAAAATCTTCTCCTTTAACATTTTCATGTCCTTAGCTGCCAATAATTACACTAAAACTTGGGTAACTGTCTCTTTTGTAATGTCCTGCAAAACCAATAATTTATTATGATAGTTGTGGTATAAATGACAACTTTTGCTATTAGGCTGTGGGCCCTTGCAATCAGCTTCTCTGGTGAGCCCAAGATGCCACAATCCTACACTGTACAAAGCTTATGCATCCCTAATACATCCCTACAGCAGGGTTTCTGGGGCTGTTTAGGTTTCCTGCTGTTATAAGGAATGGGGCCTGGCTTCATTCAGTATCCTCCTAGCTAAAGAATTTTTGATAACCTTCCAGCAGAAAAAGGAAAAGTACAAAGCCCTCCATTTGTACCTCCTACTGACTCCTGGTGGGAACGGCTGGCTAATAACACCATTATTACTGACATGAAGAGTCTTGTCAATCTTGACCACTGCCTGACAGCTTAGCATATGATTTCACTTAAATTATTCTAAAGATTTAGAAATACTTTATAGGAACTTTACACATTGCTACATTGCTATTTTAACAATTCATTCTATATTTAAGAAATGTGTCCCCTTCTCATACTTTTACCAAACCTAACAATGAGTGGTTGTTTTGTAAGGATGATATTTTTTATCGGAAACTAAACGCAGGGGTGGGCAATTATCTGGACCGTGTGAATGGCTCAGATGGCTTCAGAGGGCCGGGGGTTAGCTCCCCTGTTGGCGTTGGCCACGCCCCCTGTTTTTACATTCTCACGCGGGCCATTTGGAGACATTTGGAGAGCTGGATGCATCCCGCGGGCCGTAGTTTGCCCACCCCTGAGCTAAAGGTAAGTGCTTTTCACTGTTGTTCTGTGAATATTTCTGCAATACTAATTAGCTTGTACAAAGTATCACAGAATATTTCACTAATGATACATGGTTTTTCATGTACTGTAATGAGTAAGGCTGGCCACACACATATTGATTAATTCAGTTTCAATTGTATTACATAATCAATCAAAATGATCATTTGCTGATCAGTCTGCCCACACATGATCAATGTGTTTTTCATTTTCAGCATTGCTTTTTAGAAGATCATTTAAAAAGACTCTCTGTTCAATACGCACGTGTTGATGTATTTATTCATTTGATGATAAACACTGAAAATGTTCCATCCGGGGCGATCAATTTATTGATTGATCCAGTCAACCACAGTTATCTGCTTCTTTACAAGATTTCAAAAATATTTATTTAATATCATTGTTTCCAAGAATCTCCATTGAATGCAATGTTTACTTCTCCATTTGACCACAGCATGACCTCTTCCAGAAGTACTGTTATTTTGATAATAATGCTGTTATGCTAACATAAGTTTAGGATCCCAAGACCACATGGTGATGGGTGTTACTGTAATTAAAAATGGACTTTCAGAAGCCAGTGGTTTTTTCACACAGACAAATATTTAATTGATATTTGCTTAAAGTAGAACTTAAGTATCTGCTATCCACGTGTCACTCGTTTATATATATACGATGATATATATCAGTTTTTGTTTTGAGCTGAATTTAATTTTGATGCTTATAATAATTTTGAAATATCCGCCCAATTAACCATTGAATCTATCAGTTATCGTTTTGGAACTTTTTTTTTCATATGATTTGAAACTCTTCAAAAAAAACAGCCATATTTTGCATTCAAAATTTCCAAGCCCCGTGTTGCTTGATTAAGTCAAAGAAGCAATAACAAAATGGCTATGGGTACAGGTAAAAAAAAAAATGGTAATCAAACGTAACATAATAACAGTAAAAAAAGATTTGTGAAAAGCACATTCATTTTCTTACAAGTTGGCATTTCTAGTGGAAAACAGATATGATTCAAGAGCCCTAGAAAAGGAGTGATAAAATGATATAATAGAGCTTGTTATACTTTCCTAAGTTTTTACTGCTTAAGTACAGAGTTAGGAATGTACCGAATGGAACTTTAGCTTCTTATTTATAGCAGGTTCTTGTTTTGAGAGTGTTTATTATTAAAGGTGAAGGGAATGTTAATGGTGCATGTCACCTAGCTCGATGTCAACATAACGCTTTCAGGAATCTACTCTGGATGTCAGCCAATAGAACCTACTAATCTAGACTTAGCAGAGTGGGGTATACAATAGTATCCACATTGTAAATATAAGGTGGGGAAGTTATTTATTTCCTTGTTTCTTGGAATATGACGTCATCCAGGGATTAATTTCAAGTTAAAGAACTTCACACAACTTTCCTCAACATAGAACACCAGTCTACACAGACCTGATTTGGACTTTCTAGTTCTCATGAGTAAAGGGCAGGTAATCATATCCAATGTGTGATGTGCCATAAAAGTGGCACAGTTCAGTTTATTAGAAATGAATATGATTTGAAGAATATACTCACGTGCCTATTTGCACTGTTCATAATGATCATCTTTAGAAAGTGTATACACCAGTCATATATAAACCCTTAGGGTTGGGGAAGGCAGTGTTAAACAAACCTTGGGAAAAGCATTTAATGGAATCCAATTTAGCAATTCAGGTTTTCATTCAAAAGCATTGTATGTTTCATAGGCTAGAACCGGTGCTCTTTCAGCAGAATCCAATTATAAAACTAATGACGAACTTTAATCAGTTGGGATAAGAATGCAGGATCTGTCAGTTTCAATTAAAGCCCCACTCTGGCAACTCCAATGTTTGAGACAAATATTTAGCTAACATACATTGTATCAAGATTAGACATGCAAAATTGTTAGGGAATATCATTTATGCATTGGCTGGCATAAATGCGGTTGTTATATTTATTATATTTGATATATATATATATATATATATATATATATTATATACAGTATAAATACTGTTTGTTAATACAGAAAATACAAATTGCTTTTATGGGTGATTCTTAAGTAGGAAGGAAGTGCAGAAGCAGAATTCTGACGTAAAACTGCTACTGCACTTTCTCTATTTGCCGAAACACACAGGAACAGTAATTGAAGAAAGACACAATGTTCCTCAAGAGCTGAGGAAATGGGCATGCTAGTGAGGGCAGGAGGCAATGCAGGAGCAGAAAAGTATTTCCTCCCTCAACCCTTAAGAATCACCCCTAGAAGCAACAACAACCCTTTAGCGCTCTTTTCATAACTAAAACAGCAAATTTGTATTTTTATGTATTAATGAACAAGGCTGCAGTGTTTATGCCAGACAAAACAAAAAAAAAAAATCATATTTCTGAATATATATATGTCATTGAATTATGCAGCAAGCAATGATCCAGGTATTTTGTGGAAAATAACTGGCGCCCTGGCAGCTGACTCGTATTGTAGACTGGGACAGTACGCACAGATCCCTGCTTTATCTGACTGCACACCTGGTTTTGAAAGCAAAACTTTAACAGTTGGATCATCTGTCTTGTACATGGAAAATCATGCACTTTGCCACCAACCATGTCTCAGATACCTACTCTTTGGTTCTATGTAGTTTTATTCTCCCACCCCTCTTATTCTGTTTCCTACAGAATAGCTATTCTGTTACAATCAGATAGTGCTAATGAACCCAAGTAAAATCATCCTACAGCAGATATTTTACCGGTGTGCTCTTCCCTGTCACTACTCAACCACAATGCGAAGTAACTTTTTTTTTTTTGTGGAAACATAAAACCTACAGTGTGCACCCTTCTTAATGTATTCTCATGCAATTAGTACAGACAAAAACCTTGTAACATTTTCAGGATCTCCTTTCACTTCTCCAATCATTGTGCATGGTCCCATATCAGAGGTTTATGTTGTACAATACATCTGCTTTGAAGTGCACCCGTCACCTCAAACCACTAATACTAATTTAGGTTGTACTAATGAAATAAACATTTTTGTAAATATAAATGTTTTTGTTTTTGTTTTAAATGTACCTTTATACAGCGTTTCTCTCTGCCATCTTCCCTGTCAGCCTGACTTTTCTTTCCTGGGTCGGGTGATGATGATTGACATTATAGCTCCTTCAATCAGATCCCTGCTAGATCATGATTTAAGGGATCTGATTGGAGGAGATATAATGTCAATCATTAATTAGCCACACCCACCCGACACTCTGGAAAGAAAAGTCGGGCTGACAGGGAAGATTACAGAGAGAAACGCTGTATGAAGGTATAATTTTTTAAAATACATATATATTTAAAAAAACGTTTATTTCTTTAGTACAACCTAAATTAGTATTAGTTTTGAGATGACAGGTGCACTTTAATTATATAAAATAATTCTATGGTGGGTCAAATATGTGTCTAAATATCTTTTGCTAAAATAACAGATGTTAAAGTACCAGTGACATAAGAAAAAGAAAAATGATTTGGATTGGTATGATAATGACTCTTACACAGTACATATAATATATTGTTAAAACTGAATTCCTTATTTCATTTTGTTCTATCGTGTATGTTTTTTCCTTTGCTGATTACAGCCATTTTTTTATCTGTTGGATAAACAGATCACTTCTTGATTTTATATATTTTTTTTTATTCTTGACATTTATTTTCTATGGAACTTTGGACTGTATGTAATTATGTAGTTTCCCAGATAGCCCAACAAAGCAATTTTCAATTTTTTTTTTTTTAATGAAATATCATATTTCAGAAATGTTGAAAGCTTTGTTTAGTTATTCGGTTAGTAGTAAGTTGCAGTCATTTTAATTTCACTCTCTTGTTTGACTGTAGACAGTGAAAGAAAGCCTTGTAACATTATTTCTAAATAGGCAAACAATCATTTTGAAATAAAATTTAAAAAAAACAAGTACTAACAGGTACAGAGTTAGCTGTCTGAAAATGATTAAACACTAATTTCAGTTTTAAATTTCATTTATAGAAAGTAAAAAAAACATGATCCAGTTGGGCAGGGCTTGCAGCAGAATTGGGTGCCATATCTCTCTAACTTTTTGAGCCCCAGCCTCTGTAATCTGACCTTAATCTTTCCCATCTTGTTTTCTTTGGTGCAAAATTGAATAAACTCGATATAGCCCAATTTCACTTAAAATTTTGCTTACAAATTACAGATTATATGAAAAAGCTTTCTCTACTGAATGCCAAACCTTAGTTTCATGATAACTGTTAAATCTATCTATGTATTTATCTCTATCTATCTATCTATCTATCTATCTATCTATCTATCTATCTATCTATCTATCTCTATCTCAATGGTGTTTATTATCAGCAGGAGAACTTCTGACATTGGGGCTCTGTGGGGGGTGCTGGGGAGGTAATACATGATTTGCCCGACTCCATTGACTACCGCTACGACCCCAATTTTTATGAAGCTGCTTATTATCTAAATTGATTATTAATGCACGATAAAATGATCTCTCTTTTAGTAGTCACTGAAAGGGTTAATACATTTGGCGGTGGATAATAAAACAAGCCTTCCAGTTACACTGGGTAAAATGTTTAAGACCTACATTTATTTTACGCAGGGCACAGGTGAATGGATGTAGTTGTCTATCTCTTACAAAATCTTTTACTTGGTAAAAGTGAATAGTT
This sequence comes from Pipa parva, assembly GCA_019650415.1. NCBI lineage: Eukaryota > Metazoa > Chordata > Amphibia > Anura > Pipidae > Pipa > Pipa parva. The sequence goes on from WMED01004121.1 coordinate 15,488, forward strand.
TCATTCAGATGCAGAAGAGTCCTCACAATTGAAAACAAATGAAACAGTATATTCTTTAAAGCATCTGAGTGCCCTTAACAGGTGACATGCTACAATCTGTAATGGGGTCATTCTCCAGTCCTCTCTGGGAAATGATTTCACATAGATACTAATATCCCCTATCTTTTTTCAACATTACTATTTTTTTTTATTTTTTTTTTGAAAGCAATGCTAAATGACTAATCTTCAGCCCTCATTGTTCTCTAAAAAATCGACACAATTCTGCTTTATTCACAGAAAATTTGATGATCGTGGCACGTACCAAATTTGAATGTAAAACCTAAAAAAAAAAGTTTGAGTGAGCGGTAGCTTACCATTCTATGCCTCTGTCTTATTTCAACATAGTCTAGTCCCGTTCAATTACAGGTCAAATTATACCTTTCTTCACAAGCACTTGTAAAATGTAATAGACTTCTCTTCCCCGGGGTCCGGTCTTCGCATTACATTTACATAGAATAATGGACCTATTCTCTTCTAAATAAAAACAACCTAAATCTGTTCACTGGGAAAAAAATCAGAAATAGCACTAAAAAAAAAAATCACAAATAGTACAAATAAGGGAACATTGATTAAACTGAATGAACATTGTGTTTTTGCTGATTCTTGTGAATGACATACAGAAGTGAAAAGAAAAGTGTCTACTCATGTGACCCACTGTATATGAATAAAGATTTTCTTTCGTTAAATTAAAATAAAGAATTCAGGGGGGAATTCACCATTGAGCGAAGTGAGCTCCGAATCCTTTGCCTCACTTCGCACATGGTGTTATGCGTTCGCTGATGTCCTGCACACGGACATCAGCGAGCGCTTTAAAGGGATTCCAGTCTCGGCGAGGAAACTCTTTTGCTCTCGCCGAGACTGGAATCCCTTTAAAGCATTTGCTGATATCCGCGTGCAGGACATCAGCGAGCGCATAACACCATGTGCGAAGTGAGGTGAAGGATTCGGAGCTCTCTTTGCACAATTGTGAATTCCCCCCTCAGTCATGTGTTTTGAATGTGATTCATTCATTAATAGGGTAGTAGAGCTGTCCCATTCATATACATGTCGACATCCTGGATATGCTGTATAATAAATGGTAGAAAGCAGTATTGCACAGCCAGGGGTGATTCTAGTTAATTTGTTGCTTAAGACAATAAAGACAACTATACTTTAAAGGGGCACTATAGTGCTGATATAACTGCATACATACATATAAAACTTCTTTATACTAAGCCAATTGCTGACACAAATAGTTAAAAAAAAGTTTAGGGAAGAAATAATACTTGTCATTTGTTTTCCTTAATTCATTTCCCTGAGAGCTGACATTTCCAACCCCCCGCTCCCCCTCCTCTTTCTGTTCTGCAAGTCAGGCAACAGGAGAAGAAAAAGCTGACTGCTATTGGTTAAGCAGTGTGCTGACCTTTTGGCTGCATATATTAAGCAGGAATGCAGGAGATTACAGAGATAAAGCTGACTTGTGCACATGTGCTAAGTAGTAAGTAGGGCAAAAATGTCCGGAGGAGGGTACCTTTCCATGGAAAACTGGCCAGTACACATCACACACACATTTCCTGGTGCAGGAGTTTATCAGTGCTGCCTGCTCAATCATTCTGCATCACATGAAACTACTACTGGAGAGAAACACTCCTCACTAAGGTATAGTACTGCATATGTAAATGTGTAATCTGACTATAGTTCCCCTTTAAATCCCACCTTAAGGAGTAGTATAAGACAATATCCAGAGAATATTTATTAACTCACTACCCTATATTATTTTACATTACATTAACTATTTACATTACTTAGCAATGAGTTATGTAACATACTGCATGTTGTATGTTACATACTCCACTTTTATGGTTCCTTCCTTTATGGTTTACAGATTCCATAGGGACTGTCCAACTAGACACCGTTTAGGGTCTCACTGCATCTATCTCCTGACCCATGATGAATACAGTTCTAACTTATCCTCCAGTTCGTATCAGTGCATCTCCGCTGTCACTTTCTCCTTAACACCATTTTAAGAAATACTGCTGTGAATTCCTTATTTAACATATGTTTTGAACTCAAGATGTCTTTTTTTTCTACTTCCTTACAGGAAAGACACTATATGCGACATTACTCCTTAGGGAACAAGAAACTGCTTTTGTTTTCTGCATTTCTGACTTTCTGAATGTGTTTAAAAAGGTTTTCCATATACTTTTTGGCCTTGCCTCAGTGATGTGAATCAGTGGTGATCCAGTCTGCTTTCCAGTTTTATATCTTGGCATGATGGAGTAACTAGAGGAATGGCCTGTTAATGCAGGGGTGTCATACTCTAGCCCTCACAGCACTTGGCCTGCAAGAAATATTGGTCCACTGGTAGACAGCTCATGTGTCAACCAGGACCAACAAGCACCCCCTAATCTGTTGACATTAATTAGCAGCATCATGCTACCAGTCACACAGGGCCACCCCTTACAAATTTTGCCATGTGAAAGGTGGAAAACAGAAGCTTTCAAGAAATGACAAGAAGGAAAAACGTACTGAATTGTAGACATTTCTCCTATAAATATCAAGGTTGGCCAATGACTTTGTCCAAGCTTTTAATTTTGACCCACTGTGTATTTGAGTTTGACACCCTTAATGTAGTGGCTATCTTCAAGCAGAGGTTTGCTGCATATATTAAACATGTTGTAATTGCCAGAAATCTCTCCACCTCATAAGATGGCCTGATGTTCCTTGCTATAAGGACTGTTATTAATCTTCAGAAAGTTTTCTAGAGAGGCAGAAAGCAGTGCCTAAGGGAACAGGGAAACATCACTGAGGGTATCATTTCTATTTCCCCTAGTTTATGCTTTCCTTTACCTTGCATTTGCTACAGGGGATCACTTGGATCATTCCCTTACTAAATAGTTCATAGTAACTCTTCTTTCTTTGAAGTGCCATCTGTGGATCAGTTCTATGAATGATTCTGCTATTGGCATGGAGGTCATTCAGAATATGTCAGTGCTGCCTTACAGCTGCCAGATGGTGCTTTTTCATGTCATGCTATGTTTTTCCCAATTTAAGGAACCATCTTTGATAAGGCCTACATTGGCTCAGGTGTCACTCCTGTGTCTCACATGTGATTGGTCCTTTTCAACTTGTGTTATGATGTCTACCCAGGTAAAAACATTGTCATTGTAAATTTGCTCACAGAGATAAAATAACTTGTACAGAGTCCCCAGATCTAATGTTATGGGTGCTGTGTCGGGTTCTGTAGGGTCCCCGGGCTGAAGTGTGCTGCAGAGTCCCTCCAACCCGTAATAGCCAGATACACATGAAACTTTTTACAAAGAGGGTGTCATGCTTACTCTTCCCATAGTGATCTGTGGACACTAGCATAATGTAATACTCCACAAAAACTTTTACAATAGAAGAAATATGTGATTGCAACTCCCGTGTGTCTTTCTTGGTGTGCTAGCCTTGTAATAATGCACAGTCTTCAGAGAAAGCATTACCTGAAAAAGAACAATAAAGGAAACAATAATTAATATACTATTACTCACTTATTTATTTAATATGGAAAAGAAAAGAAGAGTATTTCACTCACAAAGGTTTCCAATATTCTAGCACATCAAAAGCAAGATTCCTGGAAGACTACATTATTCATGGTCATGGATTAAAAGAAACTTGTTTTTTTTTTTTTCAAATCCAACCTGCAGGTTACCCTCATTGTGCCAGGGAATTTAAATATCCATGATCCAGACAAGGTTATTTCTTTTGTTGTTCAGCTGCCAGGCTACTGCTCCTTAGACTTCCAGTGAGTACAGTTCTTTTGTCAAAGCTCCTCAGAGTTCTGTTGTGTAGTCGTTGTGATGTTAGTGTTCCACACTGCTCCTGTGTGATTTTACACACAGTTAGACTGCTACTGTCAGATCCAACCTTGTTTCATCCATATGATTTTTTTTTTTACTTTTAAATAACCCTACTCCAATATTCAATATTGCATAGCAACATTCAATAAATAATATTATCAAGCTTTTATGAAAAAAAAACATGTTTGATACATCAGCCCTTATTTCCCTGTATCTGGCACTAAGTTCAGTCACTTCAGAATTCAGCGCAGAGTGCTCTGCCCTCTCTGCAAGAGAAATACCCCACACAGCAGAAGGCTTTGAGCTACTCTTTCTAACATGGCTAATTCTGGCTGTCAGAAGCTTTATTTTTTTAACAGTTTTTGCAGTTCCTGTTCATCCCCAAACTACTTTCCCAAGAACAAAAAAAATTTATAAAAATATATTCTATTGTGTTTTATAAATATTAGTTTTAAAGGCATGGTTGTATCAGATCATCCTGTTATTGGTGAAAAACCTATAAAACATACAGGCTGTATGGATAATTAGTCATTTACTTATCTTCATAACATATGGTTATCTGCAGCTCCATCTCCACACTTAGGGGGTTAGTCATCATTGTGTGAACAATCATGTAGCTGTGTGAATTTGCATCTATTCAGCAAACTTTATGATGTGGAATTTGCATCCAGTTTGACATCTTATGACGGTCACAAACTGACGCATCTTTTTGCATTCCTTTTTGTGTGTGCATGCACAAAACTTTTGCCTTCTTACAAAATTGCACCTCATTGTTTATTCATTGTCACTTTTCCAGACACTTGACTGAAGGACGTTGGGTCTTTTCTATCACATTATAATTTATTATGATAATGCACTATATGGTGCACTTAATTATACTGTAAAAACACGAGTGGTGGAAGACCAGAGATTCATTGGGAGGACCCGAAGGGACTCTCTATGATCTCCCGGAACACACATGCGTTCCATTGGTATTTCCGGGTTCTCTTGCAACAAACGGCGTTGACGTGTGAGCTGGAGGTGACGAGAGAACACAGCCGTCAACCTCCGACCGTGTTAGGGTTTATAAGGAAGACATGGCCTGCCATGCTTATTACCACTTTTTCAACTCCTGATGAAGCCACGGAAACCGGCGTAGGTGTGGCGAAACGCATTGAGTTATGCACTACTTCACAAACAGGTACTACATAACTATATATGCATGTACACATGCTTATCAATATGGATTTCTAAAACATTCCGTATGATAATAATAGTACCTGTTTGTATATATTTATATTGACATATAAGTCAAACGATTTTAAAATCACCAGTGAGGCTTTACAATTGCAGCCTGCTTTTGGGAAAGGTATTTATTTTGGTACACCCCCAGGTGGTTTAAAACAATATATTGGTGGACTGCTTGTCATAATATGCATTGAGTCCCAGTGGAAGTTTGCACTGTCCATTATATGTTCTCTATGTGGATATTGGCCTACTGTGAGCTATGTTTTTAAAAATTTTTGGATGGAAATAAAACACTTGTTGATATAAATCCTCCCTCTTTCATGTCCTTTGGATGGTTTGGTATATTTTTGGAGACGTGATCTGGTGTATACTATCTGGAAGTCCAAGTGACTGATATGCCCTTTTATTGGTTGCATCTGGTGGGCATTTAGTATCACTTGAGTGTTTAAACAAAAAGTGTTTGCCCCCTTCCTCATTTCCTGTTTGTTTGCATGTTTGTCACACTTAAGGGGGTTATTCAGGAAGCTCCGAAGTGAGGCGCGTAGTGTTCGCCTCACTTCGG
>WMED01004122.1:0-21134 GCA_019650415.1 Pipa parva
TGTACCACACAGTGAAGCAGTTGGTCAAGATGCTCTCAACGGCTCCTCTGTAGAAGGTGGACAAGATGGATGTAGAAGCTCTTGCTCTCCTTAGTTTGCGAAGAAACTAGAGGCGTTGATTGGCCTTCTTGGTTAGCGATGATGTATTGATGGACCAGGAAAGATCTTCAGTTACATGTACACCCAAGAGCTTGGTGCTAGTCACTCTTTCCACAGCAGCTCCATTTATGGATAGAGGGGCATGTTGTGGGTGGTTTTTCCTGAAATCCACTACAATTTCCTTAGTTTTGACAGTGTTTAGAGTGAGGTTGTTTAAACTGCACCAAGAGGCTAGTTTATTCAACTCCTGTAGTGGGTCTCATCATTGTTACTGATGAGACCCAGCACCGTCATGTCATCCGCAAACTTAATGAAAAGGTTGGAAGAGTAATGAGGAGAGAAGTCATGGGTGAGGAGAGTGAACAGAAGGGGGCTCAGCATGCATCCCTGGGGGGCCCCTGTATTTAGAGTGATGGAGGTGGATGAGTTATCTCCAACTCTCACTGACTGTGGCTTGCCAGTGAGAAAGTCTAGCAGCCAGTTGCACAGTGATGTATGAAGGCCCAGACCCGACAGCTTCTGAATGAGTTGTTGAGGGATGATTGTATTGAAAGCAGAACTAAAGTCGATAAAGAGCATTCTGACATAAGTATCTTTCTTGTCCAGATGAGAGAGGGCTGAATGGAGGGCAGTGGAGATAGCATCATCCATCGAACGATTAGATTGATAAGCAAACTGATAGGATCCAAGATGGCGGCACGTGTACACGCTGCGGCTCCTCCCTCTCCCAATCTGTACAAGCATCGGTCATTTTATTATAAAAGTTTTCTGTATAGCTGCACAGCTGTTTCACATCGGCTGTCACCTCTTATATTGAATGGTTTTCCTGGGTCTATATACAGTATAACTGGAACGCATGGTGCGCCCCATCAAAGTAAAGGGAAGTCATACCTGGACAGTAAAAGAATGGAATGCATGATGCGTTCCAGCAGATCGTGAACCGGAAGTAACGCATATTGACTCATTTCCGGTCCATCAAGAAAGATACGCTGGGAGCTGCACAACTGTTTCACATCGGCTGTCACTCCTCAAATACAATGCTTTTCCGGGTCTGCATACAGCTGGAACGCATGGTGCGCTCCAGCAAAGTAAAGGGAAGACATACCCGGACAGTAAAATAATGAAACGCATGATGCATTCCAGCAGATTGTGAACCGGATGTGACGAGCATTAACTCAGTTCCGGTTCATTAAGAAAGACATGCTGGGAGCTTAAAAAGGGAGCAGACTGGAAATAGGCACTGTCTTATGACAAGTCTAGGGGCGAAATTTACTAAGGGCGGATTTAGTCCGCCCGAAGTAAATTTCTGACCGCACGTGCGGTATTCCGATCGATTTGCGATCGCACGATCGCAATTCTGATCGATTTACGATCGCAATCGCGATCGATTTGCGATCGCACGATCGCAATTCTGCTCGATTTGTGATCGCGCGATCGCATATCAATCGGAATACCGCACGTGCGGTCAGAAATTTACTTCGGGCGGTCGTTTTGCCCTTAGTAAATTTCACCCTGGGAGTGAGTGGAACTCTCCACATGCTCCACTTTGGTGTAATCCGAACTATAAAGCCTTTTATAAATACAATGATTATATAATCTGGCCCCTGAGAGGCATAAAATATTTAAATGATGTAATACATGACAATAGCTTTGTACAGTACAATCATATGCTAGAAAAATTTCCCCAAAAGAAGCTACATGTGTTCCAATACCTCCAAATTAAACATTGCTTCCTACAGCAATTCGGCTCTTTAACTCCCAAAATATATCAACCCAACATAGAGCACATAATCCGTAATAGTGAGAATGTAAAATTGGTGTCCAAATTATACAGAAACCTGACAGACATGGAGATTAAACCCTTTAACACAGCATTTCAGATATGGGTAACCAACCTTCCAGATCTGACCATAATTGAATGGGACGAAGCCACCACTAATATATACAAAGGATTAATCTCAGGTAGAGACAAACTGATACAACACAAGGTATTCCACCAATTACACATAAACTCCACTTAAACTGCTACAAATGGGCAAGCTCCCAACAGACAGATGCCCACGATGTAATGCAACTCATGCAGACTACTACCACATGATGTGGACATGCCAACCCATTAAAAAATTCTGGAAAGATATAGAGACATTTCTCAAAAGAGAAAACATATTAAATCAGAACCTTAACCCCATAATGTGCCTGTTGGGAGTAATAGACGACATATTTGCCAGAAACACACTCAGAAACAGGTACCGAGCCATGTTCTTTTATGCAAAAAAGGAAATTCTAATGCATTGGATGGGCCCAACACATCCCACAATCCAAAGCTGGTGCACCCTCATTAATAGCGCGTTACCACTGATAAAGCTGGTATACGACCACAGGGGGCAACAAGAAAAATTCCAGAAAACTTAGAGCTTCTGGTGGGAAAGGGGGGATGGGATGAAGAAGAATGACTAAATTAACTAGAACTACATAGATGGCAAGGCCAAAAATGTGTATAACAGCAGGTAACAATTATCAGATATGTGGAAGATAAGTGATATTGTATATGGCAGTGCATGCTAATGTAAATAGTTAATAGCGATATACAAGTTGGATGTAATTAAGATGAAGAAAACCTAATAAAAATATTGTTTTTTTTAAAAAAAAAGTAAATATTTTTATAATAAAAATTTTTTTAAAAAAAATTTCTAGAAAACTTCCAACATTTTAGAAAGCACAGGCTAAATATATATTAGGTATAAATACACATAATGACATTTATGGCATTATTGTCTTTTTAAAAAATGTGAATGCTTTAGGTTGAAACCAGGGTAAACAATCCTCTTTATTGCCTACACACACTTAAGGCAAAGCTTAGCAAATGCTAAAAGGCCCTGCTCATACAGCAGTAAACAAAGAGCAAATTGTTTTCCGTTCAGAAAAGGCTTTTCTAATGTCTGAAATGGTCAAGAGACCAGGAATTGTGTTGTAAAAGGGCAAACATATCCTATTTTAATAAAGGATTCACTTTAAAAGCTTTAACAGTCCACTAAAATATACTAGAATGGGATGTTCCACACAGATAAATTACTTAGGGGACTATTCATCAGGGTGTGAACGGTCGTGTATTTATCAGACTTTGCAATGTGCAAAGTGGCAAATTCACAACCAAAATACAAGGTCCACCAGCCTAAACTGCTAATATTGGAAGGGGCTAATCAGTACCATTGGGCTGTAGTACTATCTTGTAGAACTGCTACTAGTATATTGTGGCCAACATATTGGATCCACATTATGATAATGAACCCTCACACACTGTCACATGTTTGACTGGCTGGGGAATGTCACATGGTTCATTAAACTGTGAATATCAATGAGAAACAATCTATGCCGATTTTCACACATGCTCTGTACAAGCCAGTGCCCAGGACACTAGCTTTCTCAGCAGAGGTTGGAGATGAAATGCTACAATGGCTGCCATGTACTAGTATGTATGTATAATTTTATTTATAAAGCGCCACAAATTTACTAAGTGTTGTACAATACAGCAATACAAATTGTTAGTGAAATAATACATGCCAAAGAAGCTGAAATAATAGAGTAGGAGGCTTGGAAAGGAAATCTTGTGGTCTTATTGTGTTGCTGGCATGTAGGCTAAATGAACAAATGTGATTTATTAGGAAACTACTTCTTTAACAAATTCACATCAATGTATGTATAGTTTCCCTATGACACACACTGATACTGACTAGTTGTAATAAAAGCTAAAGTCAAAGCGTGGCTGGCGTATTAAATCGGTCCTATCACACAGGTAGGAGGGGGGCTTACACCTGACTTCTTTGTTTCAAAGAAAAGAGAAAGCACAAGAGCACTGCAGGGACTTAGTAAGTGCTGATCCTGACATTCTCAATACTGCTCCAGTTGTTTGTTTTTCATTTACAGACAGGGGCGCCTGGAGAAAACGAAATGCATCTCCCCACACCATCAGATGAAGATGGAAAAACAGATACTGAATTCTGAGCAAAAATAGAAAAAAACATCCTACTTTCACTGACTCCTGGTGCTGAGAAATGCCCGACTATTCATAAATAAACATTCACTACAAATTGGTGGATGTTTCTGCATTGTGACTCTTCCCCTTTGCTAGTCCAGGTTATAAAATGTTAAATGGGAATGAACAAACTGCCAGCATTGGCACTCAAGAAGCTAAACATCAAAAATACAAAAGAATCTCTTTGGCAGTTCAGAAATTTTTAGCTGCATTGAGCAAATGCTCTGCTCTCAGGACTGCTTTTGTCTGACAAAATAGTTTGAGCATTGCACAAACTAGTGACTTCATCCCACGCTACAAATAGGATCAACCAAGCAGATATTCAGTCTGCATACCAAAACTGAAAGGGATCGCTCTCCTTTATTGCCTTCCTTATTAGAAACGGCAAATGGCACAATAAAATAGGCACTGACTATTATTAACAACACTTATTGGAGTCATTTTGTCATTTCTTACCTTTTCATAATATAGTTAATATTCTGTACAAGAGAATTTTAAAGAATGATCCACTTTATTGAAAACCACGGCTCTGGCTATTTATCCTTATACAAACACACACATTTTTATTATATAAATATACCTACATGCACCCACACACACATAGACATGTTTTATCATTCACAGTGTTTACCACTGCAAAACTTTTTTCTTCTAGGTCATGGGTCGGCAAAGTGCGGCTCTTTAGCCGTCTTGTTGTGGTTTGGAGCGCAACTCCCTAGCCTTGCCCATGACCTCTGATGCTTCGTCTCACTGGATGTCGGCAGGTCATGTGATTGGGAGAGTGCGCTCCTCCCCCTTTGCAGCTTGAAGAAATCTGTTGCCGCTGGAGGAGGGAGAGAAATGGCTCCCTCCTCTTCTAATTTTGCCGACCCCTGGTCTAGATATCTAAATTTGCATACATTTCCCAGGGGGCACTGCCTAAAGTTCTCATTAAACAATATTGACTTAAAGGTTAAGTAAATATCATATGTATACATCACAAGGCTCTATCCCTTAAGTTAAAGGCTCTGTTACTCACACCAATTGGTTTCCACTGTGTGCTCTGGAAGGATTAGGGCGGACTCAAATACACAGACAGGTACTTAGCAGGAAAGAAGAATCCTCTGGTACTCCAAGTAGATAAAAGCCTCCTTTATCCTTTATTTATTCTCTCACATTAAAAAAGCTCCAACACATCCAAATAGAGCACATTAGCTATAACGCGTTTCACTCAATGTAATGCTTAATCATAGTCCACAGAACTATGCGACTATTGCATGAAACGCGTTAGTGCTAATGTGCTCTATTTGGATGTATTGGAGATTTTTTAATGTGAGATAAATAAAGGAGGCTTTTATCTACTTAGAGCACCAGAGGATTCTTCTTTTCGCTTAAAGGTTAAGTAAACTCTGTCTATAAAGAAAGCCCAATTTAATTATTGTCAAGCAATATAGTGATTAAGAAACTCCTGACTCACCTCTTTCAGCTCTCTTCCTCTGAACCACTTCCTTGTATAGGAAATGCAAGCATGTAGCCACGCCCCCCAACTCTCCCTGACTACTCACTCTGCAGCAGACCGAACAGGCATTTGGACAGCTTTTATCTGCGCATGATCAGGGTTAAGAACAGGATTTTTATCCAAACTTTTCATACCCTTTAAAGCCAAATAGTAGTCATATATAGCTCTGAATGCCATTTTCCCCCATGTTCACTTATTGAGCAAATTCTGCAATGTAGCGACTGTACGACTAATTCGGGTGACTACAATAGTTGGGACCTTATGGAGCACTATGCATTATTTTGTGCAGTTACTTCTAATATTGACTAAGTGTAGGATTGTGTTGAAGGAGCGAATGTGACTAGGTATACTATTTGATGTGGCCACATCAGAGTGGCAAACTGGGGGTCTGATGACACCGCAATCTACTTCTATCTGACCGACTATGCCACACAATGAATATAACAGCAATCACCACTGTCTGCTTGTTCAACAAGTCTATCCACTGCTTAGTCAATAATGAGAAGTGAATTTGCAACTACTTTGGAGATGCAACTCGAATTGTAGCGAGGTGAATTCACCCTTCACTTAATCAGCCCCTGAGGCTCATGGTACACATGGTGTTTTGTCACGGCTGTGATATTTTAGTAACACAAACAAATCCTTTAAATTTGTTTTGCACATTAAAAGGTTTTTCTTGGTTATGTTTGGGCTTAAAGTAATGCATGAAAAGACAATCCTAGGAGATGCGATATCCAAACGCTCTAATTGCAGGTTGCTAAGTTTAGCTTTGCATTACATACCAAGTCACTTTATCATCTAGGTGTACACTTAAACTAGCACACGTTACATAATGAAAGTTCTCCAACCCTCTATTATAAAAAATAAAACCTGAATTTCAAACATTCAGCTTGGAAATTCTTCATAGCAGTTTTTATTAGGGAGTTTTCCTTCAAAATAGCAAATATAACATGATTATGTGATCAAGCTGCCTATACTTTGGCTTAGGAATACAATTTAGAATGAAAGATGCATCATCAATGGGACAAAACATGTTCAAGAATCTTTTAAAGCTTCAGTTTAGGAAATATAATTAAACAAATGTTTCAGTGCTCAAGGTTTTATTTCAACAGTATAGAACACCTCAACAAGATAACACACAATCTCACAATGGCTTGTTTGTTGTCAAGTACACTCAATATTACATATTTAATAGGATTGCACTAAAGTAATTACTAGCCATAAATATTTAATATTCTTTTAGATATAACTTCAATACAAGTCTTGTTGAACACAGAAGCTCATCACCCATATTGTGAAAGCAAACAAACTGGGTACAGCCCCAATGGTTTTCTCGCCTGCCCCTCTCAAAATATGTATAGAACAGCAATAGAAAAACTGTCTGCCTATTAGTCAAATGAGGCCGAGAGGTTTATTGCTGTCACCCCTGGTTGACATCCACATACAGGCAAGGAAAAAGATCTGTATATAGAGGAATCCCTTTTCACATTTATACATGGCATTCCTATCAGTTGTCCTCGAGTCACACTGTTAGTGACTTTAGGGCTCTTCCAATGCTTTGCATTTGATTTTTTGAGTAAACATTACTTTGAAGCTGACACAGAGCTTCTTGGGTATGTGAACCTAATAATTTTATGAAGACAGTAAATATATCTACATAAAACTGCTACACATGGTTCCCTGCCGGCTTCTGTACAAACTGCCCCATGTTCACATTCTCACATATCCTATGACAAGAGCAGCAGTTAATTAAGAAGATTACCTAAAATGCACTTTTATCTCCCTTCAATTAGGACTGCTCTTTACCAACTCACAGTAACATGAAAGGCTAAACAATTTGCATTGTGTACATAAGGCTTCCCATTTGGAGGGCCGGAAATAAAACCCTGGAAGCAGGCCAAACAAACACATCTTGACATAGGAATCATCCCATCAGAAACAAATTGACACTTTCCAAAGGCAATGAGGGGATGCACATTTCCATGCCTCAAACAACAAGGATAAAAAAAAAAGCACTGGCGCAATTAGACACAGTTACAGAGCTGGGTTAAATTCTAACTGCAACTTGCCTTTTATAATAATATGTTTTTTTTCCTGGACTGGAACAGCTTAGGATTTTTACTAGGAGGAACCCAGCTGATGTCCAGGTTTTCTACTAAACCTTTGACACAGGCTCGTCCGATACCAGAATTGCCAAGTAATGTGAAAGAAAACAATTATTTTTTTCCCCATCTTTCTGGAAGTACTGAGCTAGTGCACTATAAGGTAATAATTCATACAGGGCTATTTTCCTTTTATTTCATTGCAGGTATTGACAATGCAACAAATTGATATTATGGCGTTAGAGAGCTTTGTATGGGAAACGTCATTGGAACAATGAGCGTTTTCAAAAGAAGTAGCAAATAGCACTGAAAATATTACTTGTTGAAACTTACCAGTCTTCCTTTACTCCACAACTCATTTTTTAGAAGGCAATAACATTTCTCATATATCCTGGATAAAACAAACCTTTAATTACTCCAAAGGGAGCCTAGCATATAAATAACCAAAGCAATGAACTCCTATTTACCTCTGTTAAGGCTATAAACCACACACACTCTAGTCCCTGGGGCTTTACTATGAGAAAAGGTTGACTTATTTTTCCCATAAAACATTTGGGGGTGAAACGAGGACAGTCACCAAAGCTTCTTAAGGTAATTAAATAGAGGTTTAGGAGCTATTTACGATTTTAGGCGCATGCAGAAAAACATGTGTGGCCAAACATATAACTGGGCCTCAGCCTCAGCCTCAACCAAAGTGCTTATCACTCAAGTCAAATGAAATGAGATTATTTGAGAAAGAGAGAGATATATATGGGGATATTTGCAGATTTTAACACTGTATGAGGAGGTTGGCCAGTTACATTTTGAGTAATGTTTAGATAAGCTTTTTTGAAGTATTTTAGCGTTTTCTGGCATTTACATTTAACAAAATAAAGCATCACAGGTTACAGTACTTACAAACATAATCCATTTTCTCTTACCCTAGTTCATGTTTGTTTTGCTTTAACAATGGCAATAATGTTACGGCTTCATGGCGGACAACCAAAATAGATAAGAAACAAACCACATCTGAAAATGATTCATGTTAGGTCAGCGTCATACTAGCAGTTTCTCATTAGGCTCATTATTGTCTATGGTGCAATGCAAAACACAATAGTCTGTGTAGATTATCCCACAAGAAATAATTAATACTATTTTTCCCAGCTCAGCTGAAAAACAGCTAGTGTGTCACCCTGGCCTAATTGTTAGAAAGTGAGGCCAGAAAAATTCAGGGAACTTTCCAAGACTCCAAGCTTATGGGGGCAGGGCTAAAGGGAAGATAGACATTAAGGTTGGGGACACACTAGCTGATTTTTAATTAGTATTAAGGCTCATTAAGATCTATGGTGTAAAAGACAATAGCCTGCGCGGATTAGAAACAACGGATGCCATCTTTCAAACCAGCCAGTGTGAACCTATCCTAAAGCTTCTCCAATACAGTAAGATTCCTGCTAGATCGTGGTTTGAGGGATCTGATTGGAGAAGCTATAATGTCAGTCTTCTCTCAAGCTTGTAGTTTGGCATCGGGGCAGAAAAGAATGCAGGGAGACTGCTTAAATTTCTGCAGTCTTAGCTGAATGCTATTAGTTTGTGGGGTTATTTTACACATTATTTAGCCAAATTACTTATACAAGTAGTCCTCGACTTACGACGTTGATCCGTTCTTACGCGGCGTCGTAAACCGAATTTCGATGTAAGTCGGATCATACGTTCATACAGTATGGTTGCATGCAGTTCGACTTACGTCGCAAAACCGTGCAAGTCGGAACAAGGCATAGTATAAAGCGTCGTAACCCCCGAAACGACGTAACTCGAGGCCGTCGTAACCTGAGGACTACCTGTAAATATGTTCTATGATAATAGACGAGTTTGTTCACCCACAAATCATTTCTACTATCTTGTAGAAAGTGGCAATCTATGAGAATTTGCAATTAGGGTTTATTGCAGTTTCTGATTAATTTAACTTCTTGTTCATGTGAACAATTAAAATCTTCTGGCAGCTATGGTACATTACTCCAGCAACCAGGCACTTATTACTTACAGAGCAGGAGAGTGATAACACAGAAATTCAACAGAATCCAATGGGGGGGGAAAAAAAAAGTATAAAATATATAAATCAAGGCTCATATTAATTGATGAAGCAAGAAAAAATTTTACTGTAAATAAAAATGGATTTTAAAAAGGGATAATTGGTTTAAGATACGAACTGTCTTGAGTTACAATCTCGGTCATGGAACGAATTAAATTCGTATCTCAAGGTACCATTATATAAGGATGTAGGCTGTTAATTGAAATGAATGTGTGCTGCACTTTATGTACATGCTCAGTAGTGAAGCTCCTTACTACAGATCAGAGGAAAAGGCACTGGAAGGAATGGCTGCACTCATCATAGATCTGCTAGAGAAAACAGGATTAAAGAAGTTTGCTCACTACAAAAATTAGCTTTCAACATTTTTGTTGAAAACTTTTTTCCCACTTACTGCAGCATTTTGCATATTTGCAAATTTGTATCCAATAAATATATTTTATGTTCTACCTAAATAGCTTGATTATTGTATCATAAGGATGAAAAAAGCTTAAATTAAGTTCTCTCTTAAACATGCGGCATGTGTGAGGGAGTCGGGAGTCAGAGTCGGGGCTTTGGCTTACCGACTCCACAGTCCTGATTAGAATGCAGCCAGCACAATATACTAAGGCCAGTGTTGTACCATGCAGTTTGGGGCATGCATTTTTTCCATACTGTTACCACTTGAAACACCTGTAGGCAGCCTGCCCCAGAGCCCCATCTGACACACAGACTGTGACCATTTCCCTGGTCTATTTTGTCAGTGTAAAACACCATCTCATTAAACAATAAGCAGTCGCTAGCAGCTAGGGTACAACAGGTAAGTCAATGGGGCCCACTGCTTGCAGCAAAGCGAAGAACCCCTTAAAGCTAGTGAACATTCACTTTGATATAACATAAATGTAAAGAGAAAAAATATATATACAGGACAATGAACCATTTAGCAATAACTAAAAAAAAAAAAAAAAAAATTAGAAAGAAACAACTAAAAAGATTATTTAACAACTAGATCATCCAGGTCAGCTTTCCAAGCAGGGTATTTATACTATACTACTCCAGGCTTATCCAAATACAAAAAGTGCTTAAAGTGTAAGTAAAGTTATTGACCAAACTATACATCTATATTATGTTTATAATGTATAAAGATAAACTGAAACATTTAAAAGTAAAAACGATTTTGTGTCCAACACATTGTCTCCCCTGCATTTCTTATGTACTTGCTTCCTGTAAAGTGCCCAGAAGTCACCTCCCCCTAATGAGGTCACACAATGACTTATTCTGCTAGTGCATGCTTATTAATCTGATACTTTCCTTTCACTGCACAAGCCCTGCAGCACTGAATTCCGACCAAACAGTGTTGGTTTTTAAGACAGAGAATGTGAGAGGGGTGGGAACGTGGCCTCATACTCTACAGGAAGAAAGAATATTTTACAGATAGATAACAAGTGCTGCAGAGTGAAAAGGTGAGTGAGGATTTCATTAATCATTTTTCCACTTTACAATACTTTAGAGTTTACATACACTTTAAAAACAAACACAAATGAAAGCATAATTATGCCCAGGTGTTGTTATAGCGCTAAGATCTCTAGGCTCTTGATAAAGTAAAATTGTGATAACTTAGATACAATTTAAAAAGATTGTAAAATGTAGCCAAGCCCTGCCATTGTTATAGATCTAGTAGTGCTAGGCTGCCAGGTTTTAAATTTAGGTTATATTACACACAGACAAAGCCAACTTACAAAAGCAAACTGACAGCAAGCCAAAATGTTTGGTCAGATCAAGAGAGCTACAGCAAAACACTAAACAACATTATCAACTTTCAGTTTCTCATTTGCATTTCTTGCCTGTTTACTTTGAGGAGGAGTTTCCCCGTCACACACAAAACTAAAGACATAGGGGGTTATTGACTAAAGTGGGAATTCGACTGTTGAATTCTCAAACAGCAGATTCTCGTAGTGCAACTGTGACAATATTTCCATAGTAAAGTCATGACTGCGACAATACTCTCATTATAAAGACATGACTGTAACAGTAGCAGTCTTTTGAGACTGTCTTTAGCTGGCAAATTCACACCTTTATGCAACAATGACCTGACTTTAGCCAATAACCCCCTAGTCTCTAGGGCAGTGTTTTTCAACCTTTTTTCTTCAGGGGAACCCTTTGATGTAATAAAATTTCTGGCGGAACCCCTAGAAACCCTAGAAATCGCATAACACGCGTGACGTCACTAACTTCTACATACCCGACAGGTCACAGAGGAGGATCCAAGGCTGCAATCTCTCTCTGATGAGCTGGGTAATGATGCCGTCTCTGTCCCTGCTAACAGTAATCACTGTCAGATCACTGTTAGCAGGAACAGAGACCGAATCTTTAGCTATCGGCATCATTACCCGGCTCATCAGAGAGAGATTGCATCGATCTCTCTCTGATGAGCCGGGTAATGATGCCGATCAACCAGTGTGTCGCGGAACCCCTGGGTTGTCCTTGTGGAACCCTTGGGTTCCGCGGAACCCCGGTTGAAAATCACTGCTCTAGGGCCTAGACAGCACTCTGTTATCTCTATACAGAAATTGCACCATAAGGATTGAAATGCAATCTAATGTTTAGATTTTGTCCTCTGCCAGATTTCCTAAGAGCTTTGAGTAGCTGCGTGCGGAAAGGTAACGTAGTTCTGATCCCAGGCAAACTTGAAAGATGATGTAAAAAGAATCTTTATGAAGAATACAGAAAGGGTAACAAGGTAAAGAGTTTAGTCACTACTGGTTTTGGACTGTGATGTGTTTCACAAGAAAGCCAAAGGGGATGATATTGCCCTGAATTATGCTGGATATTTATTCAGTGAATAGGTCTCTGCAGACATTTAACCAAACAACCACAAGAATTAACCTTGTTAAATCCTGAGCTAAAGAAAAAGTACAGAACAGCATCAATATTACAGTTTAAGCAGTAATTACAATTTTCCTTTCAATGTTCCACATCCACGTTGGTCAGTCCTAGTGTGTGAACAGTAAGAAAAGCAAAATGTATAAAATAACTTCCAACAAAACAGCTCAAAGGCCTGACAGACACAGTTAAAGGAAAAAGTAAGGCCAGAAATTAAATTAATACATTATAAAATATACCTGGCACTAGGTGGGAAGGTAGTTCCAAGGCAGTTTCACACAGCTATGAAACTGCGCTCTAGCCCCCCCTCCTGACCAGCTACAGTGGTGCAGAGCAGCGTCAATGTCTTCAATGCCTACACCAGGAATGCGCAGTGATGATTTCAATGAAAGTACTAAGCACTCACTGAAATCTGAGCTGTGAAATCACCACTGCGCATGTCTGCAGTAGGCATTGTAACGCAGACGCCACTCTGCCCCAGGAGGGGGGAGTCAGAGCAAAGCTTCATAGCTGTGTGAAACTGTTTTGGAACTCCAGAATCGCTATTTCATTCGCTATGGAAGTTAGCACTTCCCACCTAGTGAAAGGTACATTTTATAATACATTAGTTTAACTTCTGGCTTTATTTCTCCTTTAAAGTGCACCTGTCACCTCAAAACACCAATACTAATTTAGGATGAACTAATGAAATAAACGTTTTGTAAATATATATGTATTTAGAAAAAAAAAAAAAAAGTACCTTTAAACAGCAAGGTCAGGTGGGTGGGGGCTAAATGATGATTGATAATATACTGTAGCTCCACAATCTAGCAAGGATTTGATTGGAGATTTAAGGGATCTGATTGGAGGAGCTATAACGTCAATCATCATTTATCCCCGCCCACCCGACACTCGGGAAAGAAAAGGCAGGCTGACAGGGAAGATGAGAGAAACGCTGTTTAAAAGGTATATTTTTTGAATACATATATATTTACAAAAACGTTGATTTCATTAGTACAACCTAAATTAGCATTGGTTTTGAGGCGACAAGTGCACTTTAAACATTTAACTGACCGGCGCACCACTATTACTGCAACATTAGTTACACTTTCTTGGCTTTACTTCTTAGGTCTCTCCCTTACAAGAACCAGTATCACAAGAAATAGAAAATTACTACTTGGATCAGTATGGCAGTCATTTCTATGCAGTACTTGTAAAATTGCTGCTGGGTACAGTCTAATTCACACTTCTGGGGTACTTCATGAATATGTATTCATTAAACTCAAATTGAAATACAGACTTCAGGAAATCTATTTCTAAAATACATTTTTTTTACCACTACATTGTAGGAATAACCGTCATGCCAATCCAAACTTGCCTGTAGTTCCCATTTAAAGCAGTATGGTAAAGCCCAAGTTCCATGTTTCCACAAAATGTTTGTGTGTAATTAGGGTGACAATCCCATCCAGCTGATTGTTCTCCGCATGTACAAATGATCTGCTGGATGGCTAGCTATGTGCGGTACTTTATCAATTTCACTGCACATACACCAAGTAATCCTAAAGTTACAGAAAAGAGAAAGGACAAAGCACGGCAGCAACAGAACCCTGACAGTACATTGTCCGAGCTAGTCAACAGAATATTTTATTAAAATATAAGAGTTGTCAAGCGCTTTAGTGAAAAGGATGTTATATAATCTGTAACCATGGTCACTAAGCAGACTCAAAACATAACATTGCTGTTACAGCGAATAAAAACAAAAAGAATTGTGTAGTTTTAAACAAGGAAGTTTAAAAAGGTTTACTATGGACAGTGTGAACAGAAGCAGATGGTTTTAGATCTGCCATATTATCCCATCCATGACCTCTGTTCAGCCATTGCAGTATGGCATACTCGCGAAGTGCCAATGTGGGAAGCCACTATGAATGTAACAGAAGCAAAAAACCACTTTCAACCTGTACGATTTATGTTAGAAAAATAAATATTAGTAGCATACATATTAATAAAGAAAACAAGGTTGGAAAAAGGCATGTAGCTCAGCTATAACCCTGACTTAAGGGAATCTTACCCCCACAATACAGTCCCTTACACATTCATTAGTTCAGTAACCAGTATTATGGCTTTCCAGCTATGGTTTCACCCCCTCCGTGTATCAATCACCTTTATCAAAAGAAAACCCTTTAAGAAGCAGGTCGCACATGTTCTCTTTCAAGGCCAATGCTACACTGGGCAGTTTGCTACCTTGTTTTTATTTGGCGTCAAGCACCTACACAATCACTTTCAATGTGACCGCAAGCTGGCCAGTTGTATCTTCAGACATTGGTGGTTACAAACTGTCAGCCTTGCAGGTACTGTGAAGTTTAATACAGATGTTCTAGGTAGGAACTAGGTGGTTTGCTTCCAAGGGAAAGTGCAAGGTGGCCAAAACACACCAAGATTAGTATTAGCTATGAAACAATTTGTCTACAGATATAAGCATATGAGGATACGACCGTTTCACATATGCCATATCTAATGATCACTGTTAAGCCCAATTTTCCACATTTGCCTTCTAAGACCTTGCTTATTTTAATGGGGGCGAGTCTACTGGACGCTTTAAAAAGAACAATAGCACCAAAAAAAAAAAAAAACATGAAATAGCTCAAATGCATTTTTAGTTTCTGTAAATCCATTCTGTGCTTCCTAAAATTCTAAAGTATGTACAGAAAGCAAGAGATTCAGCCATTTCGCTTCAAAATTGGGGCTTTTGGCACACTTCCTCAATATTATCTAGCGTATTTTTCAATTGTACTTACCAGCAAAAGTGTGAATGCTCCCTCGGCGTTCACATCACTTCCTGTGTATCGCATTTTGGACGCGGTGTATATACACCGGCCAAAATGCGGCACACACAGCTTTCTGGACTCATACGCTTGTGCGTCTGGAACTGGGCACGTATCGTCGGTTTCCATGAAACCATTTTTTTTTTAACACGAGCGTATGATGCACTGCACATCATACGCTCGTGTGAATCCAGCCTAAAGCACCACAGAAAACAATGGGACTCAGTGGGCCCTGTTTTACAGGGCTGCTATCAGTAAAGATAAAAACAATCAAATCAATCCATGAATTTAAACTTTAAAGATAACATTTTTACAAGTGCTGTACTTGTATAACTGCACTGTAATCCAAATGGGAATTTTTACTTTCTATGTTACTGGTTCTTTAAGCATATTTCCCAATGTAGACAAACCTAGCTTGACGAGATCGTCTGGATAACTAGGATACTCCATTTCATATTGTAGCTTATCTCTGAGAACACATATTTCAAAATGAAAAAAAAAAAAAAACAGGGAGGGGGAGGATACAACTGGGCTGTTTGCAATTCCTGCACTACTTCCTTCAATATTTCCAAGCAGACAATACAACTGTTTACAGTACAGAGTATGAAATAATTCATCTTTACTCAGGATGAAATACATAACAGTCTCAGCAGTCCTCGCCTCCCGATGTGCCCCTGAGTCATGCCCCAGTGCATTGAGGGAAATCATAAGAGCCCGATGAGATGGTGACATCATATTATACGTCTGCCACCCCCTTAATGTTCGATCTGTGGACACCCACGGTCTCCCTGCCTAACGGTGGAAGTTCACAGTGAAGTGTAACACATTCCTCTAGAACCTGAACTTTAAACCTGTAATGAGATCAGTGTTTAAATAGATATAAGTAAATAGAATACAATACAGCAACTCGTTAGAAGTTATTCCAGGAACAAAGTCTAATCAAATTATTAGACTGGCTCTGTGTCAGCTGAAAGGTGATGTGCCAATAAATCCCGCCCCAATATCTCCACTACTAACTTCATTACATAATAAAAGTGAAAAAAATCACCACACCCATTTTCTAACAATGTTATTGAAGGTTTTGTTGGAGTCATTACCAAAGTTATTTAGAATGGTTTTCTAATTAATGACCATTCATAATTGCAGAATGATTTGGACACAGAATAATAAATAAAACTGCCAGGATAAAACCAAAGTCTCATTCAAAAGCATAGTGTTTCTTTTAGGATATAGTGACATTTCCCATGGTTAAAATATGTTTTCAGATATATTCAGCATTGGCATGTATTTTATCAGTTTATTAATAAAACATATCAATTTTAACCACAGACTCCATGTGGTGACGACACTTGAAGGGATAAAAAAAAGAAAAGAAAACAAAAACGGGGGTGTTAATGTTCACTAAATTAAAGAAGAACTAAAGTCTGTTGATGAATTACATTTGTTCATTTACCCTACATGCCAGCAACATCATGTTCCCTTCTAAGACACCTACTTGATTATTTCTGCTACTTCTGAACGCATTATTTCACAAGTACATAACAACCTTTGTAAAATTTTAGCTCCATTCCCAACTAAGGCCCTTATTCACCATAGTGCGAAGTGAGCCACGTAGTGTTCTACTCACTTCACACATTGTGTTATGCGCATGCTGATGTCCTGTGCGCGGACATCAGCATGCGAATTAAAGGGATTCCCCTCCCGGCGAGAGCACTCGAGTGCTAACACAATGTGCGAAGTGAGTCGAACACTACGCGGCTCACTTCGCACATTGGTGAATAAGGGCCTAAGAAAATTGGTGTCCTGGGCACTGGATTCTACAGAGCATGTGTGAAACCAGCACAAAATATATGCATCACTGATATTAACAGTTTAAGATGCCATGTGACATTCCACAACCATTCAACCAATATGTGTAATTATGTGTGAGAATTCGTTAGCATATTAATGAGAATTCATTATGGCAGCTGTGTGATATTAACACAAGCAGTTCTATAAGGTAGCACTCCAGCCCAAAGGTACTGATTTTGTCTTCCAGCACATGAATTATGATACCTTTTTAGTGTGGCAGATGGCATAACACCACATGTAATGTAATGCAATTTAGCACTTACACTAGATGTGGCCATGCAACTTACACACCTCATGTTTAAACCATTTATAACCAAGTTCTGAGTCATCAAAACTGAAGTCAGATCATTCTCATCCAATTATGACCAAACAGAACACAAAACTATGATTTTGGAAAAAATAGCTTTTAGTACAAACCTTCTCAATCTCTACTAATAGTAAGATATAGTAAGCATATAGTCAAGAGAACCTGTATAACTAAAAATGTGTGCATGTGTTTTCAAATAACTTAAAAAGTAAAAGGCTCAAATCAGCATTAAGGTGGAAATGAAAAAAAGAAGCAGAATATACAGATCCGTGTTTAATCAAATAAATGAATTTATAAATATCGACCGCCCGCAGTTAAAAAGAAAAAAAAAAAAACAACAAGCCCATTCACATATGCTTAACTGGGTTTTAAGGTTGCATATGAATGTAAGTTTCCACCAATGATTTCTGAAATTAGAACAAATCAATAATGCATGGCTAGTCCTACTGCTGGCAGCAAACTGGTTAAACTACTCACTGAAGCACTCCAGGGACGCATCTAGAATTGTTCCAGAGTTCTTCCCTTTCACCACACCCATGCAGCAGTGCCTGCAAAAAGCTAGTCTTCTCCTATACAGCAGTACCATATTAACATTCAGTGATGTAATGCCACAGCTATCCTCTCCTGACCACCAAACAAAACGCCAATAGCAGCAGCAGCAGCATCCCAGACAGAAAGAACAGAAGGCCTGCCACGCCTTTATGGGAAAAAGACTGGTTCTTTAACAGAGCAGCTCCAATAAACTCTAAACTGCCAAACAGAGAAGAGTTACACATACACACACTATATCTGGCAAATGGGAACTAAAACTGCTTAGGAACTATTTATAATGTGACAGGATAAAGAAAATCAGACACAAATATCCGTATACATTATATACCATATGTACCTACACTTCCACTTTCAGCGTCTGAAAACAGAATACACAACTTGAAACATAATCCAGAGGATGGTCTTTCTATTGATCAATCCGAAGCTGTAAAAATAAAAAGTATGTAATATGCAAGTGGAATGTCAGACTGATGGAACTATTAGACTTTTAGTGGAGTAGGAAGACTGTATAGCTAAGCATGCACTGTTTGTTTACAATCTAATCATATACCATGGCAGCTTGGGTCAGTGTAGAGTAAACAAGCTATAGAGGGATTACGGATTGTAGGAATGGTGAAAAACACAACCTACACTAAAGTATGATGTGGACCACCACTTACTGGATACATCTTTGTACTCTTATTAGAAACACATCACACATCTATCACATCTTAATACCACTCCCAGGATATCTTTATCCACAAATAAATCCTGCAGTCCATTCTAAAATTAATCAGGACCTGCTGCATCAGTATAAAAAGAAAAGGGATCAGGCAAAACACCCCTTCTGAGCAATGGCTCGCTAGACAAAACACAAACAGCAAAGCCCTGTTTGAGTAGACCATTGTCCTGAGAGGACAAAAAAGTATCATAAACCTTTTATATGCATATACAGTATATCATATCATATGTTAATCTACTTTTATGATGAAAAGCTGTTGTGTATTTTATTTTTAAGGAAAAAGCACACTAGAAACATTAGTAGATAGTCAATCTCTCTTCTAAAAGAATATAGCATAGTCTCTAAATGAAGGCCCCTAATGAACGAAATAAAATACCTCTCCCTTGACAACAGTTTTCAGGCACTGCCATCGCATTACAAAACAATGACAGTTCTGCATGTAGCATATAACTGTTGTGTGTGACCACGAACTCTCCCCAAACCTAGCATTACTTTTTGACTAACTATTAACAAGTTAGAATGCTCCCATGTAAACAGCTAAGGCTTATGGATCTCTAAGTCTTCTATTCCTAGAACACTGTAGTCATGACAAAAATTTAGGTTATCTCAGCTCAATTTGACACAAAACAGACAGACAAATAACTTATCCTTAAAACACACTTGTCGATTAACAAAGAATGTATTTTCTGAAGAAATATTTAAACAAAACTGCTCACAAAACAACTTACACCTCTTACACCTTCCTGTCAAATTAAACTGAAGAATAACCTCCATGTAGCGATTACCCAAGAACTGCTGCTCCCCGTCTCTCAAGATAAATCCTCCTCACAAGTGTCACGCTCAATCAAAGCATAGAAAGAAATCTGTTCTCTTCTTAGACGTCCTCAAGCGGCTGACGTGAACATGTCCCATGAAATAAGATAGTCCCATTTCCAAACAAACTGTGTGCAACAGAACCATGGGAACCCTCATTCAGAAAAGAGTTCTTTAAAACTTGCAAAAACAATCATGGGGGCTGGATTCATTTCCTGAGCCATGTAAGTGTTCTTTCCTAGCCACAACCATGCAGCAATTGCACAATCTGCAATGAGCAGGAGAGCTCCTAAATAATAGGTATTATAAACTGATTTTTTAGCAAGCAAGTCCAAAAATTGAACCCCACCCCAAAATAAAAAGGAGGGGTAGATATAAAAAAAAAAAAAAAACACACACAACAAAAATTTATTTTGTAGTTTAAGCACAAAACCACAAAGGGAAACAGGCCTGAAGTCTACTTGTATATCACGTACTATATTTAAGTAGATGTCCATTCATGCATAAGTTTAAACCTCTATGAAAGTACCTCTCTCATTTTACTGTTACAGTGTTCATCCTGCCCTGAAGCTATTGTTGATCTATGACACCCAGCATTCTACTGAGATCTGACAACAGCTAGACGGGTCATGGCTATGACATCCCAGGCCAACCAGAAAGTCATTTTGAAAATGAAAACAATGACATATTAGGAATACTTTAAAATCAAACCTACCATTGTACCATAAAAAAAATCACTAGAATAACAGAAATGCACAAGAATTCTGACAGCACAGTTACTTAAGAGCCATAAATAATAAAAAAAACAAAAGGGATTACAGATGAAAGAATATCATACAATATTAAAAATTGCCATGTAATTCCCATATATAAAAATGAAGAAACACAAAATTCCCATGCCAAGAATACCCAGGCAGGCAGCTCTTGCTCCTTATTTTCATGTCTGCAAGCGCTATTACAAATATTGCTTTATCTATGGCCACAAAAAATATTATTTGCTAGTTCACATATAACAAAATATTAAAATCTATTCTTGCCTTAAAAAAAAAAATTGAGTATGACGTCTAAACCCCGAGTAAAACCAAAAATGTTTAAGCAAGGAGGCGGTGCAAACACTGATTTCTATGTAAAACCACAGCAAACATTCTCCCATCTTTCAGGGAAATCTGGTAAATGTCAAGCGCTGATTCAATGCTGTCTGCATGGGTTTTATACTTTGCAGAATAATAGTATAGCAGGCCCCAATCCTAAAGGCAAACACGCAGACAGTTTTAGGAGTAAGAAACCATATGTTTTATTTAACGGACTAAAAAAATTAACTTGGAAATAAACCCTTCTTTTTCACTTTAACTAGTCATAGCGCTGCAGCAGCAGCATCCCAATCCCACCATGCTACTCTCCCATACGTCTAGCTGTGATTTTATCATAGC